>JAFBJR010000223.1:109389-127666 GCA_016785285.1 Brachirus orientalis | reverse complement strand
CTGGTTCTGTCAGAGATTTCTTCCTGTTAAAAGGGAGTTTTTTCTCTCCACTGCCCCCTGGTGTTTGCTCATTGTGTGAACTGTTGGGGTTCTTTTCTCTCTGTAATATTGTAAAGGTTTTGGCCTTATTATGTACAGTGCCTTGAGATAATGTATGTTGTGATTTGGCGCTATACAAATAAAATTGAATTGAATTAAATTGAATATAGTCAGCGAACTAGAGCTCTAGACAGAGAAGAGTAGCTATCATGATCAATAAAAACCTAAACTTCACACACAGAAACACTATTATAGACTCAGAAGGTAGATTCATAATACTTCATCTGTTAATCACTAACACAGACTTGTGCATCTCTAAAATATATGGACCAAATTTTGATGACCCCTCCATCTTTTACACTTTTTTCTCCTCACTCTCCACTCACCGAGACACAACACTCAGTGGGAGGGGACTTCACCAAGCAGTGTCTCATTCCAGGGGCTGGAATGAGACATCCAGCCCCTGTCTCATTCCAGGGGCTGGATGCTCCTATGTGTGGATTCATTGTCCGGATGTCGTCAAAATGCGTCACAGCACTGCACCATAGGCTGTCCCTACGTGACACGTCAACTCCCTCTCATGCGGCCGACGTTTGTCCGTTTTTGAAGAATACATTTGTGTACAGCAACACGGGAACAGGTTCGGTGGAACCTGGATAATAGTAAACCAAACAAAAATGCAAAAACTAAAAATGCTAAAATAGAATTATGACTATTTACTATGACTTAGTAAGTAGATATTATTACTTGTGGATTAAAGAGAAGATTTAAGAATCTTAACCAGGTTTATTTGACCTGGTCAAACCTGTGTTAGTTCTAATATTTCATGTCCAAAATTATCCGCCAAGAATAATCAATAATTATAGAGTTGACTGCATTGGGTAGTTGACTTACATATGCAGTATGATGTTGTTAAAATATTGTTTTAGAAATAATGTTTTATTCTATCTGTTGTTAAAATCATAAATCCATGAGGAGATAAGTTCTAGTTGTAAATCATATTCCAGGTTCATCACAATTAAGGGAAATTGTCTTGTCCATGTTTGTCTCTCAGCTTGTGATACATCACACACCAGTGTCATCTACATTTACTCCAGTATTGCATGAACATATTTGAAAAATAATATTTACTGGAGGGTCCAAACTAATAAATAATCACAAAACCGATAAACTGGTACCAAAAAAACTAGAATTCACAAAAAACACTAAATAATACTTCTATAATTATATTAAAATATATTTCAGATATATTGATTTTACATCAAATATGTTTAAATTTATCAGATTTTTTGGATGTTTTGGCTGATTAGGGCTTAAATCAACAGTCAGACTTCAAGGAGCAGAAGAACTGGGATTCGGGACTTTGAACTGTAGATGGCAGTATTTAAGCACTCGGTGTGCAGCCTGCCGGAATTTATTAGGAGAGGAAGACGAGGAACGCCCACCCCACTCCAAAGCTGGGGAACAATCGTCAGTATAGGATGGGGAAGAAGAGGAAGAAGAGGAAGAAGGGGGAGGAGGGAAAAAGAAAATTTTATACAGGTTATACAACAGTGAAGCCAATTTCTCTCACATAAATCTAAATTCAAAATTCAGTGTTTTTTTCTAAATCAAAAATGATTGCAGTTTCATCTTGCTATCCCAAGACCCCAAACTGCACTAATTTTATAGACAGTACACACATACACACTTCAAGTAAAAACTTTATTACACAAAATAATATAATACAATAACATACTATGTATAAATGGTTCTCACGTATTAAAAAGAAAATAAACTCTAGAAGAGAACTATGCAGGATTTTAAATTTAGCAAACTATTTCCTTGCCAGCTTCAGCCACAGTGTTTGGGCAGTATATATTAGCCCTGTACTGTGTGCGTGTATTTGCGCTTCTCTTTCAAACTAGAACTCATCGCAGTGGTGGGCGTTGCAGGAAAAGTGCTGGCTGGTGAGAGTCCTCTGACCTTCGGCTGTGGAGGACACTTTTCTACCTGTAAACATAGACAATACCTTGGTCGAGACATGATTTATGATGCAAGTGCAGAACAGCTCTTAGAACCAGAAGGGTTGATTACAAAACATAAGTGATCAAAGAAGGAAAAAAGGCAGCTGAAACAGGGAAATGACACGAACAGAAAATACAGAACTCTTGAAAACACTGGGCGCAGGATCAGAGACCAGAAGAAAAGAGAATTCATATGAACAGAACCAACAAAGACATGGGAGCACAGAGACTAAATATACTTTGTCTATACCACCTATATCTCCAGCAACAAATTATGTTGTCAACCATTTGTTTGCTTTCTTAATCAATAGAAATGATGGAAGTAAATAAAGCATAGTTTGTCAGAGATTTTCTTCATGTACCTTTTGATAGAGGGTCGTCATGCCATCTCTTCTGGCGAGGAGCTGGTCTGTTTCCTGCACTGGCTGGCCAGACACCAGTATATGTATATATTAATGTACTTTTATGCATAAGTATTATGTATTATAATGTATTAATTATAGTAAGGCCACCAGCTCCAGCGGCAGTGAGGCAGTGCAGTAATCAGGATGAAGAACACAGCGGCAGCAACTCACAGTGGATTTGACAGTGGAGGTGAAGAAAACAGGAACAAGTGACGACGACCAGGCTCTAGCAGAAGGAAGGCCAGAATTAGTCCAAAGCAAAGATAAATGAGCAGCACATGAACTATGGGGAGAACGACACGTAGTTACCACAAGGAGAGCTGACAACGAGCTGACAACGAACTGGCCCTGAGACCCTGGAAACAGAAACTGTCTGAATTCAGTGGCCTTCCACTTGCTGCATTCCATAAGTGACTGTGCATTTCAAGCTAAATTGTTTGGGACATGCTCTCTACACAGGGCTGGACTGGGATAAAAAATCGGCCCGGGCATTTTGAACCTGAGACCGGCCCACCAGGTTTTGATGAAAAGACAATGAAGTCTATGAATGAAAACCAACTTTCTTGTGACGATGCTTGTACACTGCCTTGTTGGTGTATTTGTACTTGTTTAATAAACTTAAACCTACACCATCCTGCCATTCTATACAGTACTTAGCAGAAACCAAAAGGCTGCTTGGTCTAGTTTGTTGATGAATATTAAAATGAATTAACGACAGATTTAGTGATATTTTCATAGACTATTTCTTCACCATATCAAAAAAAAGCACAACAAAACAGAATATTTCCTCAAACATGGCAACCTTTAAAAAGTGAAAGGAGACAGCGAGAGAAAGGTGAGAAAGAATTGTTGCACTTGATGGACTTACTTATATGATTACAGTACTGGTATCATTTACTGGAAAAAATGTGGGAAAATAGTTGCATCATATACTCTATACTTGATTCATATCTGACCCAGGCAGACTGCAGTTCATCATTTCTTACCTGTGGTTCAGATTCCCCTCCACTTGCACCGGCAGCGGGTCTCTCCTCCTCCTGCCTCCCCTTCCCCTCATCCACCTGACGGTTTTGGTTATTGTGTAGCAGGTAACATGACTAATACCATTACTAATACTAGTACCGTTAGTAAAAGAAAAAAAAAAAAAGGCTTGGCCCAAAATCACCATTGGCCCCGGTGTGCCCGATGACCAGTCCAGTGTCTGCTGTCATGGTGATGATGATTGAAGTGGTTAGAGATAATGGTGATGGTGACTGCAGAAACCCAACTCCTTAAAGGTCCTTTGATCTACAGATATATGGATTTTCTTTCTGCCAGTATGGCCGACTTTGGCCCCTCATTTCTGCATATTTCTACAGTAAAATTAGATTAAATTGTTACATTCATAGTCCACACCATGGTGAAGAAGAATCAATTTAGTTTGACGTGTCACTTCTGAGGTTTTTTTTTTTTTTTTTAATATATTTTTTTATATAGACAATGAGTGGGTTGATGCAAATATGGCCACATTTGGTTCTTAATTTCTGCATATTTCTACAGTAGAATTACATGAAACTTGGTACATGTATAATCCACATCATGGAGAATATTAATCAATAAAGTTTTTGATGTGTCACCTCGGAAGGTTTTTTTTTTCTAACAAACTTTATTGATAAAAATATACAGGACAGCAGACGAAAAACAAAACAAACAACCAAATAGAAAAAAGTAACTTAATGTAATACCATGAAGACTATTGTTGTCTAAGTACTGATTTTTCTCGTCCTGTCTGCGCCAACCAACATTACCGTAATACCGGCAGTAAACGAGCAGCATATTTTAAGCGGACGCCGACGTGAGGCTGACGTGACCGTGTTTTGTCAAACGACGGCTCAGTTGACTACATAAAGTGGGTGCTGGGTGTGAAAATTACAGCTGCGTCATTTGGAAACGAGCAATTCGTGTGCGACACAGTGTGAAAAGTAGAAAGGTAGAGCCCCATCGCAGACTTTGAACAGACAAAAAAAAAATAAATATATATATTATATATTTAAATGTCATTCCCAGGTAGTCTAACCTTTTGTCTCTGAGGTGCTCATTTTAGCGCTAATTCTGTCATCACAACTTTATATTTTCAGTATATATATATATCTCAAGATATGATGTAATATTATTAAATACAAACATTTAATTTGAGATAAATAAATACACTGTGTACTGTACATATATCTCTATAGTGCAATTATTTCTCAATTATGAACACATCCAGAAAATACAGGAAACATGTATGCAGTTTTTAAAATAACAAACATTTTGCAAAAAAAAAAAAAAAAAAAACCCAGCACACATAAATAATAGCAAATAGCTTTTGGAATTTTGGTTGAATATATTCAAGACATTGAGAATATATGTGACCAACTTTCAGTCACATTAGTCCAATCCAGATGCCAGTGATCATGGAATTTGACAGTTATAATGAGCCTAAACAGAAGTGTGCTCCAAAATAAACAGGGTCCAGCAAAAAAAGCCTGTGATCTTTCCAGGAGGAGCTTGTGGTCAAAAAAGCAAAAGCATCACTGACAAACATGAGGACATCTTGTTGCTTTTTTGTTGTTTTATTTCAGTTGCAGCCAAGTAATATTTCACTGGGCAGTAACATATTTATTCTTTGACATGTTAAAGGTAGGGTGGAAAATCCTGGAAAAAATGTTCAAGCAGGCTATATTTTGAATTCAAAAGTCCAAGCAGCTTTCCTCAGACTTCCTTCCGAAGCCACGCCTCCAGAGCACAGAAACACAATGCTTGTTCAAGAAGAGTTCACATGGATTCACGGGCAATGACAACGTAATGCTGGGCAATTACAAATACTCTCAAAAACTCACAAAGACATAAAGCTAACCTACCAGTACAAACAGGGCCATCGTGGCTTCACTTTGCAGCCCTTTCTGGGCTTTCATTTGTCACCACCGTTCACCACCGTTCTCCTCACCGTTCTCCTCACCGTTCTCTGGTCTTGGATTGCTCTGCATCAGCCTTTTTCTTGGCAGCAGCTTTTCGCAAAAAAGTGAAGTGGGCCGTTATAACCCAGGGCATAGCTTTGCATATAGACCAGACCTGGGCATTATACGGCCCGCGGGCCAAATGTAGGTCATTCCACCCTCCCTGACTGGCTCACGTGGGGTGAATTAGAAATAATAAAGGTGAATAACAGGGCTCTGGAGTGACCTAATGTTTCCTGAGTTTCTGTCGGGGTCCGGGCTCACGCGTCTTCCTGTCCCTTATGCTGTTTTATTGTGTTGTTTTCCTGTTCTGCTGTTTTCCCTCGTTTTCAGGTGGCTTGACTAGGCTGCAGGGTGGAGTCTCCCTCGCCGCACCTGCTGCTCGTTTCAGTGACTGGAGCCTCACTGCTTTTATGCCTCCTGGTCCCTGCAGCAGGTGTCAGCACGTAACCCAGTTCGAGTGGTATTATGCCCACAAACTCTTTTGCACACTTGTCTTCTGCAACACGTGTTTTTGCTCGTTCACCCCTAATCATAGCTTTTCTTTTTTTCCAGTTACCCGGGAGATCGACAACCTGCAGCCGGTCGAGCCTCCTCGCCTTTTGTTACTCACCCTCCCCATTTAGTCTATAGTTTCCCTAATTGTTGAATAAACCTTTTGTATTTTACCTGGTCTGCTCTCGCCTACCTTTGGGGTCCTACGCTGTCCGTCTCCACACCTAACAGTTTCCCCATACACTGATCGGTGTGTGGTGACAGAATCTACGCTCATGTATAATATTGTTCCCTTCATTCATCTCTCTTTTACACACATACAAAGATCAGCTGATCTGTCTGCTCCTTCTATCCACACAACATGTGCAGCTTATATCAAATGACCACACTAAGAACAGTATCAACATGATCTCCTCCATGTTTATTATCTTATTATCTAAACAGCAAAGCCTGGTCACTCTTGTATGTAAAGTCGCTGGTCCAAGATTCAAACCGCATCCACACCGTTAGTGTTAGTGTGTGTGTGTGTGTGTGTGGCTGCTGTTGGTTGTGTAATATACTCACTACACGACATGACACCACAGTATAATTTAGTATAGTATAGTATAGTAGTATTCATTATTTAGAAGACTAGTTTCTTATTTTCAATAGTTAGTAATAATTGAATAAAGTCTGCCTTGCCATTGATTTTGTTTATTGTGTGTTTGTATGCCGCCCAATTTATACAAAAACAACACAATTTACTGCTCTTTAAAAAGACAACAAATCAATACTGAGCAGAATTTAATGTAGCCCATATGCCCGGCCCTCAACAATATTTAAAGTATCTCCTTTGGCCCCTTGGGGAAAATAATTGCCCACCCCTGATATAGACGGTGGGAACATGTTTCCACCAATAATTGGAGAAAGCCAGAGTTTCCCTATCAATATTAGAGACAGGACAATATGTGTGTGCAATGTTGTGAGAGGAGATGAGAGAGAGAGAGAGAGAGAGAGAGAGAGCACATTTGTATTATCATCCAGAAACCCATCAGCATGTTATTCCTTCTCTAAACTTCAGGGAGTCTCAAAAACTCTCAAAAATGTTGGTGACCCCTGATGTAGAAGGTGTGGAAAAGCCTCAAGTAGAAAAGTGGAAAAGGTGACAGCCCGCCTTGTTTTTTGTTGTTTGTTATTTAATACAACATAAACAACTTATTCCATTTTAAGTTAAACATTTAATGATTTGGTGAAGACTGTTGTCATTCCCATTTGAGACAGGAGGTGTCACTGTAATACCAGGTTCAGTAAGACACGTCACACACTGATTCATTCATGTCTGTTTCTTACTCCTCCACAGGTATTTAAAATATGGTGAAAAAGCAATTTACAGTGGTTCAGCATATTGCCTTGTGTATCTTGCAACTAGCATCTTAGCTGATGTGTTACAGTCTAGCTTTAAGTGGCAGTGGTGCAACAGAATAAGTCCAAAACTGAGGGACCAACATTTCATTTGTGGATACCACTAAAGGTGGAAAACCTTTGTAATAATTTTTGAAAATGTCCATTCTGTAGATGATATTTAGACATTCCTGAGTAGCAGGTGTGTATCAGTAACTAGCTCATGAAGAGAACCAGCCATATAGCAAATTGCATGTTAGATGCTGGTGAATGTCCTGGTTAAGGCTCATGGCTAAAATTACGTATAATAATGTGTTGGCCCTGTGATGGACTGGTGGCCAGGGTGTACGCCTTTCACAATGTCAGCTGGGATTATATGCCAATATGCCAGCACCCTCATGTGGAGGATAAAGTGGTAGACGATGCGTGACTGAGTGAGATATTTGTGTTTGGTATCTTCAAAAATTTTCTTGACTCTCATTCATCCACATTGTGAGTTTTTTCTCATGTGTTTTGTCAACCCTGTGACATATGGGAACAACAGAGAGACAAAACTCAGTCTCTGAGAAACTCAGTAATCCAGTTCAAGTAATTTTGCTAACTCTATATAAGTGTGTAACGAAAACCTAATCGCAGCAAGACTGTGGAGACTCCTTCTTCCAAATCCCCCAAAAAAACACCAGTAACACTCTAAAGTAACCATTTTAAAGGTTTATTTTAAAACAACTACAAAACATCTAGTGGCAGTCTGACTGAAAGTGGTTCAAGGGAAGTACACTGCAGATGATCAGGCCTCACACATGACCAATCGGCTCACTCACACACATGTCATTCAATCAAACATGCACACCTGCAACCCATCTCACACTCACATGCAGACACATTTATACAAAGAAAAGGAAGCCACGACTCTGGGGTTGAGTGAAGAGTGAAAATGTCAAATATACTTTGAACAAATTTCAAGTCAATTTTATTTATATAGCCCAACATCACAAACATAATTTGCCTTGAAGGGCTTTTCAGTCTGTACAGCAAGTGACACCCTCTATCCTTAGACCCTCACACCAAGTGAGGAAAACCTCAACAGAAAAACCCTTGTACGGGGGGAAAATGGGAGAAACCTCAAGAAGAGCCACGAAGCCACGAAACATCACATTTACAAATAGTGGAAACACAGTAGAGACTATGAAATGTAGAAAATGACAGAATTTGTAACAGAAGTTAATAGAGAGACAGGTGGTTATACAATAACCTTAGCAGGTGATGCTAATATCAGTGTAAGTATTAATGACGATGTGTGGGGACAAGGCTGTGGATTGTTCTCAGATGAAAGTCCAGCCTGAGGAAGTGAATTGTTACTGTATGCAACCCAAGACACTGCAAAATGGAACTATTGCAAAGGTAAAAAAAAAAAAAATTGTGGTTTCCTTGATGTACTGACTGAATCAAAGGTAACACCAAGGTTGCTTGCCAATGAACTTCACGTAATTATTTAGCATGAGAGTTATCTCATTATACTTACACATTATACTCATTATACTATACAATTTGGATTAGCAGCACCAGTAACCTCTCCATTTTGTTAGCATTTAAAAGTAGGAAGTTCTCACTCTTCCATGCTTTTATTGCAGAAAAACATTCCTCAAGACCTTTGATCTGGGAGCAATCGTTAGCTTTTAAGCGCACATATATCTGTGTATCATCAGTGTAACACTTGAAATTAATTCCAGAACTCTGAATGATAAAACCGAGGAGTGAAATGTACAAAGAGAAAAGTAGCGGTCCAAGAACTTCATACTTGAACAACCTAGATTAATGGTCATTGATTTCTCAGTTTGACTTGGATCCATCAGTCCTTTGGGTGCATCCTTTTTGACCAAGCTACAGAATAAATAGTGAACAAAAACAACCAGACCGTTGGAGGGAAAAGGGATTCAGCATGAAGGCAGAAGCTGTGACCAGATATTACCAGAACTATGTAACTCAGACAACTGGGAGACCTGATAAGTTTAAGCTGTCCCATCTAGCTCTATAGGGTGGTATGGATCAAGAAAGCTGAAGCATGTGTCTAGTCTTTCATTGACCTCATTGAGAATAACTGACTAAGTCCTGTGTGTCCTGGTGAGAATGATCTGGTTAGCCTTACCACTGGCTCAATGGCTCCACCTGATGCTATCTGTGGTCTCTTGAAAGCTCTTGAGAGAAGAGAAGAGGTCTACCAGGCATTCAAACAAACATGTCAGACGAGGACCCACCATCTTTAAAATTCCATTATTTCTGATACCGTTTTCACTGTCAGCACAAAAAAAACAACACAAGATGTTATTCTTAAGGTAGACTGCCAAGTCCTATGAGTGTTCCGAGATGTCACAGGGTTGAAAGAAAAAACATAATGAAAAATAACTGAAAAAATGTCTTTCATCAACTGTTTGAATGGCTAAAGTTAGCAAATTATTGTGAGGAAAAAATGTGGCTTTAGTGACAGTCAAGAAATTTCTTTTTAAAATGATATCAAACTCAATATTATAAATCATTTAAAAAATCGCCATTAGCCTAAACCAGGGTATGCATCAGTGTCTACCCATTCACACCCATTCACTCACACATTCATACAGTGTATGTACATGCAGTGTATGAATTTTATATCAAATCACATCACATCTTTCGTATGCATTCACACAAAGCAATGTGGGGTTACATGTCTTCCCAGACACATTGGCATGTACAACCCCAATTCTCAAAAAGTTGGGATGCTGTGTTTAATATAAATAACAGAATGGAATGATTTGCACATCACAAATTCATATTTAAAAGGAAATAGTAAATGGAAAGGTATACGGCATAAATCAAAAACAAATGGAGAGGCATTTGATTAGGTTAACTGGCAACAGGTCAGTAACATGACTGAGTATAAAAAGGAGCATTTCAGAGACTTTTAGATGTAAAGATGGGAGAGGTTCACCAATCTGCGACCAACTGCATCTAAAACTGTGGAACAATTTCAGAAAAAAGTTCCACAACGAAAGATTGGAAAGACTATAACGATCCTGAGATGATTCATAGAATCAGGAGGAAACTGACTGTGTAAAAGGGATGAGGCCAAAGGTCAAAACTAGATGCTCGTGATCTTCAGGCCATGAGGCGGCACTGCATTAAAAACAGACATAATTCTCTACTGGAAATCATTTCATGTGCCCAGGAACCCTTCTAGAAAACACTGTCTGTGAAGACAGTTTGCTGTGCTATTCACAAATGCAAGTTAAAGCTGTATCATGTAAAGAAGCCAGATGTGAATCAAAATTTTAAGTTCTTTTTGGAAACCATGAAAGCCATGTCCTGTGGACTAAAGAGGAGAGGGACCATGCAGCTTGTTATCAGCAGACAGTTCAAAAGCCTGATGCTCTGATGGTATGGGGTTGTATTAGTGCCTATGGTGTGGGCAGCTTACACTTCTGGAAAGGCACCATCAATGCTGAAAAGTACATAGAGGTTTTAGAGCAACATATGCTCACATTGAGACCACGTCTTTTTCAGGGAAGGCCTTGTACATTTTAGCAAGACAATGCTAAACCACATATTGCATCCATCATAACAGAATGGCTTCACAGGAGAAGAGTCTGGGTGCTGAATGAGGGGGCCCACGGTTGGTGTAGTGGTTAGCACTCTTGCCTTTGCAGCAAGAGGTCTCGGGCTTACAACCCGGCTGGAACAAGGGGCCCTCTGCAAGGAGCCTGCATGTTCTCCCTCTGCCACGAGCCTGCGTGGGTTCTCACCGGGTACTCCGGCCTCCTCCCACAGTCCAAAAACATGCAGATTTGGGGACTAGGTTAATTGGACACTCTAAATTGCCCATAGGTGTGAATGTGAGATTCTGTCTCTATGTGGCCCTGTGATGGACTGGCGAACTGTCCAGGGTGTACCCTGCCCTTCACCCTATGTCATCTGGAGTTAGGCGCCAGCACCCCCGCAACCCTCAGTGGATAAAGCGGTAGAAAATGAGTGAGAGAGGGTTGAATGAGGAATCACACAGCTTCCTGAGCTGCAGAGGGCAAAAAAAAAAATTATTTATTGTCCATAGCTTGATTGTTAAAGTGGAGACACCTGTGAAAGAAGCAGAGTGGGTGGGCCCCACAAAGCAGACAGAATAGGGATGCCCCTTTCAATCATGGTTAGGGGTTGGGTGAAACCATTTATCATTAAAAAAGATATAAACAGCACTATACAAAAATTCTGACTGTAGATCAGCCAGCTAGTAAGCATGGTCTCTTACCTCTAACTTTACATTTGTGAATATGTAATTCTGCCATTGTGATAGTAAAATTAATCATGTATACATGATCATTTTTGTTTACGTTCCAATAAACCAATTAATATATTTATCCAGAAGAATATTCATCAGTCTTTTGAAGGCACATATACATTTTGCCAGAGCATCTTAAAAAAAAAAAAAAAAAGATTATTGGGGCATCCTCAGTAAAATGTTGTTTACATCAATGTCTCTCTTGAATTTCATTTTAATTAGGATCTTTGTTGGATCTGATTTATGATTCGTTTTAAACTAAATTTCCATCGTTTGTGATTAAGTATAGAAGCCAGGTCTTCCACATGACATCATCCACAAACTGACTTTCTGGAATATAGCTCTTATAATGTTGTTGTTATTACAAATGGAAGTGGAAAAATATTTTTGCCTCTAGAAGTGTGGGACAATTGCTGGGCATAAATTTGTGGGTGAAATTTCTAAAGAGGATTTCAGACGGTAGAGCACCGAAGACGTTTTAGGGATATTGTAATTTTGATGTTGGTAATCCTACAGTATGTGTCAGTGCTTTCACCGTAACGCCTGCAATACAGGGGCACTTGAAATTTGTTGACTGTGTGTTGTGACTTCGGAGAAACGAATGACGGCTTGACAATAGTACTATAGGCCAGAGCTAAACAAGGTTGTTAGTGCCGCGGTTAGCGACTCTACAAGATCCTGTTTCCACGAACCTAAGGAAATGGCAAAGGAATGTCGGATGGCGGATGTCTCTGGGGTTTATGGATGTTATTACGTTAAAATACTCTAATGCCACAGTATGTGTTTATCTTTATTCTTTTTCTCATGTAGCTATGTAGCATTAGCTTGTGGGGAACTAGTCGGGTGCTAGCCAGTAAGCTAAGCGGCAACTTCCTATTTATACTTTGTGGTGTCATTGTTGTTTGGAACTTCTTAAACACCTAGGTTTGTAATCGTTATTTTTTTTTAAATTCCTAACCTCCTTGCGGTAAGGAAGGCGTGGAGCTACTGTAAATCGTCCACAGTGTAAATGGCAGCTTAAGTTGTGCCATGAGCTGTCAAGTGAACTCCGCTAACTCATGGCACTCGAATAGAGCTAGCCCAAAACAGATTACGAAAAGCTGGTTGGCACTCATTGAACTAGTACAAATTACTCCCAGTAGCATCCAAATATTAACATGACTGAAAGTAAAGTAGCCGCGTTGTTGTTGGGTGTCAGCTGGACTCTCTTAAGCATTAACCACCACATAAACTATATCACTAACCCAGACACAGAAGCAACGCTGACAGCTACACACACACATGAACGGGTCAGCGGATACTGCACTGACTTCCATACATCTGGAAGACCTCAAGATAGCGTTGTCCTTAACCATAACTCGAAACAAATTCAACAGTTACATTCAAATTAGGCCCGATTTTAAAACTTAAAATGAGGTTCTGCCCTTTTAGGAACAGGTCTCCGTGAGAACTATTGGCTTTGATAAGGTTAGCGTTTATGCGAGCAAGTGTCCTAAAGAGGTAAATAATTCACACACAGTGCGACCTAGCTAATTAGCATGCTACTGCGCCTGTGTTAGAGCAGGGCTTCTCAAATGTTTTGGGGGTAGGGATCCAAAAATGAACATATCCTTCCAAATTGAATAAAGGATCTCTTTATTCAATTTGTTTTCATCAGTAATAACAACACTAACAAAAAAAAATATACATACCTACACACATAAAAAATACATACATACAGAAGAAAGATTTATATAATGGCTTCAAAAAATAGTTTTTTATTCTTCCTAACATCCTTTTCTAGAACCCACTGATGTTTCAAGAACACTCTGAAATGGTTAATGTTACAGTTCATTTTATATGACCTCTTCATCCCTGCATATAAAAATAAGAATAGTTTTATTTTTAAGAATACATTTGTAAGATTCTGTTAGAAGTATAAGCATCACTGTAGATGGAACTTTGTCAGAGTAAATGCAGAACCAAGCATAAATGAAGAATTATTTTCCTTGCCTAAAAAAAATTGCATTTTATTGTAAATATTACCTTTGAAAATGTGTAATAGGCGCTTTAAAAATTAATTTATCAAACGTGGGCATTATTTGTGCAGATTGATGCTGAAGTGAAGCAGAACAAAATTACAGAGGTCGTAGTAATGAGATGCCTCGGCGTTCTCCAATTTGGCACAGTTTCCACATTTGAGATTTGTTAGGTACCATATTTTAAAACCCATTTCATTATATTTACATGTAAAAATAGGTTTTAAAAAAACTTGTTTTGAATTAAAAAAAAATTACCCACACAACAATATATTACACAATATATTTTGTGTATATTTGGATATTTTTTCAACTGGAGTAGATTTACTGAAAGGTACAAATATCATAAAAACAGGTGCAATCTAATGATATCTGGTTGTCAGGGTCACTGGCAGTGTCAAACTCTGGCTGAATGAGCTCTTTCTCATTTGAAGACAAGTATTCAGGAATTAAGTCTGCCCTGCTGTCATTCATTACCACATCAATCACTTCCACAATATTGTAAAATCTTTTTCTGCTTTTTACTTTTGGTTCCTGCCATTTTTTGCAAATTTGCAAAGGATAAGTATGAAAACTCTCAGGTAGTCACCACTCGCTGTTGTAAAGTGATAAAGTAAAATGACATGGTGGTGTCTGCTGTCCACCGAACATGTTTTTTTTTTTTAATTTGTTTTTACATTCTGATTCTCCAGTGACACTAATCAATGTTTACACTGTTACGGTGTTTTCTACACTTGCTGGTTAAATAGATTTTTGTTGTGTTGTTTTGCTTGGTGATCAGGAAAAGTTTTTTTTTATGAGCTTTTAGCAGAGTTTCTTATCTTTTTGTGGGTGTGCAGCATTTCTGTGATCTTTGAAGTTAAATGTGGCTTCATGACGTGTTTGTTACTCCGTCCTGCGTCACCCCTGGCACTGGGGGCATCAGTAAATAACAGGGCTAGGTGATATTGCCTAAAAATGAATTCTTGAGCCCTAATTTATTTATTTATTTATTGTTTCTTTTGAACGTTTACATCCGTATAGATTTCTGCAAATGTGTTAAAGAGGCTATATTTCATCTGTCCTTGGACAGTGCTCTCCTAGTGCCGGTCCCAAGCCTGGCATCACGAAGGTCATCAGGCATAAACACTTCTGCCAAGTCACATATGTGGATCATCCATCATCTGCTGTGGTGACCTGTAGAGAGGGAGCTAAAAAGCGAAAAACACTCATTATAAAATGTTACCATAAGAGAGCGTCACACCTTATGTCCAGCATCATTTATCTGCAAAGTCATCCAAACAAGCATGATTGCAATGTCCTTGACAAAATAAACTGCAGTCACAGCTGTGTTAAAAAGAGAGTGAAGATCTGGTTCCATGTAGATGCGATGTGTCTGAAATACTGAAGATTACTGCTACAAAGTGAACGCTGAAAGATTTCCGTAATCTTTCAGCATAATCTTTCTAATCACTGAAAGATTGCTGCAAATGAAGCCCATTGTTTTCACCACACCATAAGTAAAAAAGGCATATATTTACCAGCTCATTCTTGCTTCAGTCTTAAAAACATTCAGAAGTCTGAATATTTCTTTACCAGTTGTTGTCCTGTCTGATGAGGCTTCATTTCATAGGGTGAGGTGAATCTTCCAACAATTTTGCTTTTACAGTCTTTGTGTGATGATTCTAATATGTTTGCTCTACAGTGTGTAAGGCAGAGTCCATACGTATGCTCAGACCGAGCACAATGACTGACAGTGAAGCAGCAAACAATTGTACATCTCTAGAGACTTGTTAAAACAGAGATGTTACAGGATGGTAGTGCAACGGTGGTTGAGTGAGTCATCTTTCAAGTGAAAGGTCTATGGTTTGATTTCGAGCTCTGCTCGTCTTCAGGCTGATGTGTCCCTTGGAAAGAAACATAACCCAGACAGCTGTGCTGGCAGCACATGAATGGGCATGAAAGATGTGTGAGAGATGGTGAAAGATGCTGCACATAGATTTTCTGTATGAATGGGTGAAACTTTAGTGTAAAGCAGCTATAGGTGGTCATGAAAGAAGTAGAAGTGCTTTACAGACCGTGTTACACTGCTTTAGTAAGATTTTGTCATGTAAACAAACCAGCTCACTAACAAAACAAACACAGTTTCCAGATAAAAGTTAATAATGTGTGTTCTATCAATCATGGGGAGTTGTGACTCGCTATATAACGTGAGCATCTTCTTGAAACAATAACAGAGGGCTGTACTACAAAGCAAGATCACACAGACAGGAAAGGGTGCTGATCAGACCCACTTTTCGCTCTCTCCCTCTTGGTGGAGACACAGATGTGCAGACTGTGTAAAAGCACGCTGGTTGCTGCATCCTGTACACTATAAAAGATAAAGGTGGTAGTGTTTTTGTGTGTGTGTGTGTGTGTGTTTAGTTTTTTTTTTGTCAGTAATGTCAGTGCGTTGCTTCATGTGCTCTGTCGTGCTTTTTGTTGACATGATAAAGCACTCTATAAAATTATTGTGAATACTCCTCTTTCTTAATGGAGAATAGCGATGTATGATGGTTTGCTGTACCAAAACGACTCAATTAGTATTTATAAAATACTAGGAAGCAATCAGAGGAAAACTAATTCATGTCATGTGCTGCCCAGTGACTAGTGATCCATTTCCTCAAACTTTCAACACAAGCATGGAAGAGTAAAGTCTGCCTTACAAACAGCCAAGTGACATTAAAACCACCCTCTACCGTCAAAGTCCCAAATTGCCCTCTGAGTCTATGGGAGATAATGTGTGAGCTGAGACTTCTGTGAGAATGTGGGCATCATTGATTGGTTATATATTTAGCATTTCACTTGGTGACTGATTTAGATAAAATATTTAACACTTACATTCAAGGTCGTAACTAATGATTATTTTCATAATCAATTAATCTGTCAATTATTTTCTTGATTAATCAAGTAATTGGTCCAGAAAATGTTGAAAAATGTTCAGTTTTTCTCAAACTTAGAAATGAGGATGTTCCTCAAATGTCTTGTTTACAAGAGATTTAGTTTTAATGATTTCTTTGTTATATGGACCAAAAAAAACAGAAAATATTCACATTTAAGATGCTGAAAAATCAGCAAATTGTTTAAAAATCACTCAAACTGATTTATCGATTATCAAAGTAGTTGATGATTAATTTAGTACTCAAATAAATATATAATTAGATTCAGCATGAGCAACTTTACAGTGTCCAATAGTCATTTGTCCCGTGTTCTAGTTTTAATAGATACCAGGGTAATTTAAAGAAACGTGAAAAAAATTAATAAATAAATAGTGGACTTTAAACAAACTTTCAACTTGTTTTCAGTTATATCACTGAATTTGTCTGACAGTTAGAGTTGATTGACATGAAAATAGTCTAGAATAGCCAGAGTGCTGAAGGCTCATAGGGGAGGCAATGTGGAAAACTGTTTTAAACTGAAATTAAAGATACTGAGCTGTATAATGATAATGATCTGTGATACATTTATATTAAGGCTGTCACAGAGCTCATCCTCAAAAGATTAAAATTCATGCAGTATGGAGCAAGGAAACAAATCATGGAAGTAAAGTAGTAAGTAAACCCTAAGATTTATATATATCAATATACAATGTGTAAAACACCTGATAAACCTCTGGTAATTTACGTCATTGGTATCATTCTCTATATTAGTATAAAACTGTGAAATACATTTGTGCAATAGTCCTGTGCCACTGCACCCCTTTCATGCCACTTTCAGTAGTGAAAGGTATTATATATGTATATGTGTATATTATGAAAATATCTTGATTTAAAATATTGTATTGTTCATTCTTTTTCTATTTGGTATTTGTATTCTTTTAATCTTATTTTATTGTGTATCCTATAACTATTTGTACAAGTCACATGCAACCCCTAGAGAGTGAGAAGCCAGAAGGAAGAAAAGTGATGTTTACATGATATGTGAAGTGTGGAATAATTTGTCCAGATTTTGTCCACTTTTGATGGCTTTAGAATAGAATGCAGATATTCTTAAATTAATCTTATCTGTATGATCTGTAAGGATGGAGTAAATTTGTTGGCACATTACAGTGTAAAGTACTTAATTTACCTACTGGATCGTTGATGCATGTTTTGTTTTTCAGCTCCACCCCTTGATCTGGATCACTGTCCTCAGTCATGTCGTCACGTGTGTTGCTGCGGCAGCAGCTGATGCGAGAACAAACCCAGGAGCAGGAGAGACGTGAGGCCCAGCAGCAGGCTTCTGCCTCTCAGCTCCGTTCCTCTGACTCCACTCCAGCCATCTCTGTAACTCTCCCCCCAAATGCTGCCCGCCCCCCTCCAGCACAGGTGCCTGTGGAGGTGCTGAAAGTAAGCATGATCTGCGTTGTGTGATCATCACATGCGTTCTTTACTTAATGAAGTCAGAACATTCAATTCAATTCAATTTTATTTGTATAGCGCCAAATCACAACATACATTATCTCAAGGCACTGTACATAATAAGGCCAAAACCTTTACAATATTACAGAGAGAAAAGAAACCCAACAGTTCACACAATGAGCAAACACTAGGGGGCAGTGGAGAGAAAAAACTCCCTTTTAACAGGAAGAAATCTCTGACAGAACCAGGCTCAAAGATGTGCGGTCATCTGCCTCGACCGGTTGGGGTGAGAGGAAAAT
>JAFBJR010000223.1:56832-108919 GCA_016785285.1 Brachirus orientalis | reverse complement strand
ATCTTTAAGATATGATGGGGCCTGATCATTAAGTGCTTTGTACGTGAGGAGGAGGATTTTAAATTGAATTCTAAACTGTACAGGGAGCCAGTGTAGAGAAGCTAACACTGGGTTGATGTGGTCTCTCTTACCAGTTCCCGTTAGAACTCGTGCTGCAGCATTTTGAATTAACTGAAGAGTTTTAATCGACTTAATAGAACATCCGGATAGTAGTGAGTTACAGTAATCTAATCTTGATGTAACAAAAGCATGAACTAGTTTTTCAGCATCCTTTAAGGATAAAATGTTTCTAATTTTCATAATGTTCCGCAGGTGGAAGAAGGCTGTTTTGGAAATGTGTTTAATATGTGAGTCAAATGATATATCCTGGTCAAAAATAACTCCAAGGTTCCTTACAGTGGAACTGGACGCCATGGTGATGTCATCTAAAGTGACAATATGGTCAGAAAGTTTGTCCTTTATTTTCAAAATGAAACCAAAATTAACCCTTCTTGTAATATAAGTAAGAATATTTAAAGACTGTTTACAAATGCTCTCTTTAAAGTATTTTGACCTTACAATATACAGTTTGGTATATATCTGGACAAAGACACACATTTTGTCATTTGACCTCTGTGCACTACCACTGTGATTTTGAAATGAAAAATTAAGATGTGATTAAAGTGTGGACTCTCAGCTTTATTTTTAATTGCATTAAGCATTTTTATACATTATTGTCCAAAATCAAATCATGACAAACGAAGGGCTTATTTTAATACTTGAATGGAAATCCTATGTCCTAAATCCAGTCAATGACTGCCTGACGTCTGTAACCCATGGACATCATTAAAAGCTGAGTTTCCTCCCTGGGTATGCTTTACCAGACTGTTACTGCAGCCTTCAGCCCTCAGTTTCTGCCTTCAGTTTAGTCTTCACTAACTGAAAAGCATGAGGTCAAGTGACTGACTTGGTCACTGAAGAACATTCCATTTCATTACCTTCAAAAGCTCTTGTGTTGCTTTTGCAGTATGTTTTGGGTCATTATCCATCTGTAATGTGAAATGTTTTGCAGCATTTGGCTGAATATAAGCAGAGAGGATTATAATCCTGGACACATCAGAAGTCATCCTGCTACGTCTATCAGCAGTCACATCATCAATAAACCCAAGTGAGCCTGGTCTACTGGCAGCCATATATGCCCATGCCAAAGCACTGCCTCCTGTTCCTTTCTTCTCCACACCTTTCCCTTTCTGGTGCAAGTTCCTCTTTGTTTCATCTGTCAAGAGAATGGAGGACTCTGCAGGGTTTTTTTTAAAAGATATTTTCTAGCAAATTCTAATCTAACTTTCCTGTTCTTGAGTGTTATCAGTGGTTTGCATTTGTTGTAAGCCCTCTGTATTTACATTCATGAAGATGAGACTTTGAAAATGACACGCCAAACTCCTCAAGTGTGTTCTTTACTGGATGTACAAACTGATTTTTCTTCACCATCAGAAGAACCCTGCTATCATCCAATTGACTTGTCCCCCGTAGTCTTCAAGGTCTTTTAGTGTTTCTGAGTTCACCAGTGGATTCCTTCTTTTTACAAATGTATCAAAGTTGGCCACTCCTAATATTGTTATGCTATTTTTCTGATAGGCTTATTTCGTTTTTTTAGCTGAATGATGGCCTTCTTCACTTGCATTGACGACTCTTTGGACCTCATATTTAAAATTTCAGTTAAAAGCCACCAAATGCAAATTCAACACTTGCCAACAGCGGGTCTTTTTAAACTTGGTCTGACAGGTAATTGTGAGATAACAGGCCGCATGAGGCCTGAGACTGCTTTTTAGTCAATTGTACAATATTTCTGAGCCCCTGAAAACGGAAAATAATGGGTAAAAATACTTAGGTTGTTTCATTTCAAATTCATTGTGGTGGTGTATGGAGGCAAAATGACAAAATGTGTCTTTATCCAAATATATATATATATATATATATATATACCTAACTGTATGTACATGTAATGGATGCTACAGAGCTGCTCACAGCAAGAACATTTAAAAGACCCTTTTCACATGAAATCCTAGAGCTGTGTTCACTTCATGAGCACCACTCGAAAACTGAAACTGTCTCAATTACTTGTATTTAGTGTGCTTTGTAGCCAAAGACACATCAACATCTGTAGACAATAAATATTGTTATTATTATTAAATGTTAATGATTAGGTGCAGACCCATCTGGAGAACCCCACCAAGTACCACATCCAGCAGGCACAGAGGCAGCAGGTGAAGCAGTACCTCTCAACCACACTGGGCAGCAAGGCGGTTACGCAGACCTTGGGTGTGTCACCTGTACCACAGTCCAGTTCTGCCCCTGAAACTACCCCGACTGCCAGCAGTGCTCCGAACAGCCCCATGGCTCTGCTCAACATCGGCTCTAACAAGGAAGAAGTAAGAGAAACTCTGGTCAAGTAGTTAAATTGCTTGTGTGTTGCTTTGGTGTGCTGGAACAGCAGATGACACAGCATTGTCAAATGTTGCTTTTCTGCAAACCTTTAAAAAAAGATTTATTTAGCCTTCTGCTTACTTCTTGTTAAATGACTTTTGTTTGTTCTTCAATGATATGAGCAAAGTTCCCACTGTAATGATACAAGCCCTTTGTTATTATACCCTTGTTGACCTGTTGTCACAATAAGATGTTAAATACTACACCCACTGTTTAACCATGCAAACACACTTTTTGCACACTTATGCGCCTTGGAAATTAATTGAAGCCCATTGAAGCTGTTAAATGTTGGTAGTCAGTCTTCATTCATTATCAATTATTTTCTACAAAATAATGGCTGGGTACAGTATTTTGATAAATGTAAAGATATTTTTTAATCAGAAATTGGCCAAACTGATAGGAGGAAACTAATTATCATTACAATAAAGTACTTGTTACCAAAAAGTATAAAAAAAAAAAAAAAACAATAAAAAAGAACGTCAAGTGTTTTAAAGCTGACAGGAGGGATTTGGGATGTATTGGTTACATTTTGTCAAGGCAAAGTTGCTAATGTTAATTGGCATGAAACAGAATCTCTTAAAATAAACTCTTAAAATGTCTCTAAAACCCAGCTCTTTTAACCTTACATTTTGTTGAGAACCATTTTAAAGTGAAAGAACAAGACTCCTAATTAGGATTATTATAATCAGATTATTTTAAAACATGAGCACTTGATTAGACTGGAAACTTCATAATAAATCACCAGGACTGTAACACAAGACACCTACATGTAGTTTTCTTTATTTTGACACATTCAACGAGGGCTTCATTGAATTTTTTTACCACTGCTCTTTCCTTTCCTTTTTATCTAGATTGACGATGTGATCGACAACATCATTAGTCTTGAATCCAGTTTTAATGACGACATCATTACATTGATTGACTCCGGTCTTCATTTGCCCAGCACGGTATGAAGAACATTGTACTTTTTTCTATTAAAGTTCTTTCTATTGTTCAGTCTTCAATAATTCTACAGTGACCGGATTACACTGTGGATTTCGGGTATTAACTTGTTATGGTCGGAGTGCTTTTTTCCTCTGTGTGGATGTTTCTTTTCTGTGTGGAATTCCAAAGTCGTGGGAGTAAATATACACTTTTGGCACTCAGATACTATTTGTCACTGAAGTGCTGCCTGGGCGTGGTAAAACTAGAGGCTACAAGACGGAGAGAAAGCCAGACAAAGTGGATTGTGCTCATTAAACAAAGTACATTAAGAGACTGCCAAGTTAAAAGCTAATTTCTTAGATAACAGAGGGCGTTCCTGTAATTTTGCTGTGAAAAATGAGGATTATGGTGTTGTTGGAGGAAAAGAAAAAGAAGCACATTGAGGTAAAAGCAAGCTCTGATTTCTGACATGGCCAAAATTGTTTTACCAATAGTTTCATACAAGTTGCATCCTTTTATTGCATCTCATTATTACAACAGTAGCTTCAAAATATGACAGCAGTGCCTGCATTTTCTTTGTGACACAACTGCACTGTGCAACAATAGCAAAAACCAACTGTATTTCTGTTTTGAACTGGTAGCTCTGAACATCAAAACAGAAATGGGATATTTGCTTCTCGGTTAAACATATTATCATTTAGGTTGTATGTGTTAAACATGTGTTGTTCTTTAGCTCCCAGGAAATCTGTTGGATGTGTACCAAAGCCCTGGAATGGCAACAACTACAATGACAGTCAGCAATTCCTGCCCTGCTGATCTTCCAAATATTAAAAGGGAAATTACTGGTACAGTAGCATACTTTCATAAACTTATGTATTATTCCTTTGAAGACAAAGACAAATTAATTCATTGTGTGTTTAGTTTCTTTGCATGACACTTAAGAATTATGTCTTTCAGATGCGGATGCTAAAGCACTATTGAAAGAAAGGCAGAAGAAAGATAACCATAACCTCAGTGAGTCAATCATTTTTTGTCTTCTTGTTCTTCTTCTTCTTATTGTTATTATTGTGATCATTCCCTTTATTTTAATGAATCTGAAACCAACAATAAACTATGCAGAGTAATAGGTTGCACAAATAAAACATGCATAAGGCAAATTAAATTTTTTTAACCTTCTAAATTAACAGTTTTGTTTAAAGTTCTGGACATTTGGTCTCTTTGTCCTCCCTGTCTGCTTCTTCTTGCGTGTCTACAGTTGAAAGGAGGCGGAGGTTCAACATCAATGACCGTATAAAGGAGCTGGGTACTCTCATTCCCAAATCAAGTGACCCGTAAGTGCTACTGTCTGATTTAAGTGCTGACAAATAAATGAATAGAGATTAAATTGTTGTTGTTATTTTTCAAGTAATGTTGGTTTCTGTTCTGTTATTTCTGTTCTTCTCTGCCTCTGCATTATTAACTGATGTGACAATGATGACAGGGAGATGCGTTGGAATAAAGGCACCATTCTGAAAGCTTCTGTCGACTACATCAGGAAGTTACAGAAAGAGCAGCAGAGAGCCAAGGATATCGAGATGCGACAGAAAAAACTGGAACAAGCAAACCACACTCTGATGTTACGCATCCAGGTCAGTATCAAATGATGGTAGTGTCAGACTCCTAGCGGTGGAGGTGGCTTTCAGCAGTTACCACACCAGTGTATGTCATGGTCTACTTCATAGGAAGAAAGTGTAGCAAAAAAGGCAACTCTTGGATGAGAGGCGAAACGTCTTCAAGATTTTCAACTAAGTCCAGTTGCCTTTTTTGATACACTTTTGGATACCATGACCTGGATGACTGAGAATCTTGACAGACATGTTTCATAGGAAGAGTTACTAATGTTGCTAACATGATGGTGATGTGGTGTTTGCCAATGTTCAGTGTGTATGCTGCCAGCATGCAGAACCGGTTTGAGACATGAATGGTTGCTCTCAGTGAGATCTCAGTGCTACTGGGGACACAAGGAAAGACTGATTTTAGCCACATTCCACAGAAGGCTCACATAGTAGAATCTTATTTTCACTATCTTGTACACTCTATTCACCTGCTTATTTATGCAAATATCTAATCAGCCAATCACATGGCAGCAACATAATCCATTTATTCATGTAGTCATGTTGAATAGGACCTGCGTAATTTGTAACTGGGCATCAGAATGTGGAAAAAAGATGATTTATTGACTTTGATCATGGCCTGGTTGTTTGTGTGTGAGACGAGCAGGTCAGAGTATTTTAGAAACACACAGCATAGCACACACAGAACCCCAGGGAGCTTTCTGGGAGTTTATGCCAGAGGTTATTGATGAATGATCAGACTCTTGAAATGATCTGCAAAAAGATAAAAGAGAAAAAGATCAAATCTGACACAAGCTAAAACCACTAAATATCATATACAGTAAATACCTCACTGAGCGAGCATTGTTAAGATGTAAATGCAAATCAAAAAGATTAAGTAATGCTTTGGGCTACTTCTGTCTTTGTGAAAGCAGGATATTTGTTTCACAGTTATGTTTTTGAAATGGCTGATTATGGTTAAGGGGTATTGCTTCAGCACAAATGTTGTTTGTTAACAGCTTAGAAGTTAAAAAAATTTAAAAGGACTGTAATGGCCTGATACTGGTGTCAGGAGATAATAAACGTTATGATGTTAGTATATTAAAAATATCAGATGTATAAAGATATAGCTTTTGAGCTATCCCTGATATATAGTCAGTCCTGACAATGTGTCAGTATCTCATTAAAGCACACTTTTAATAACTGAATTTTCACTTTCAAGTAAAGTTGGTATTGTTTGTGTGGCAGGACCTGAAAGCAGAACAATTCAAGTGTGCAGTTTTTATCACGCTCATCAGGTGTCAAAATTAAATTAACCCTTTTAAACCCTTTTCAGATGCAGAAGACATACACTGCTTCTGAGTGTAAAATAGCCACATTGTCAGGCTTTCCACTGCATGTGAATGTTAAAGGTTAAATGTCTTTACAACAACACATTTGGCTGTAATTATAGTGCAGCCTCATCACTGTTCTCACACTTGGGGGGCTTGCGTCTCAGAGCATCCCGGACTCAAGCCAAATTAGTCAGTACACTTCCATGCACATTCAAGTCACAGGGCCCATTAAGATGATCTAAAGCAGTGGTCACTGACACCTGGTTGCCCGTGGGCACCACAGTCCTTAAAATAACAGAGTCATAGTGATGTACCGCAGCTGCATGTGAATTGAGCCACAGTCAGTGGATATGATGCTCTTTCTGAATGAAAAGCAATATAAACCTGCTGCTGAGGTAGACCTGGTTGTTAGTGATGGTTGATTACTGTGATCACTCTACACGCTTGCAGATGTCCATCAGTACAAAGGCTTGCACCTTGTAGCAAAGCGCTGACCATTAATGCCACTGCACCTGTTTGTAGGTCGTGCCCCATCTGAGCCGGTGATCGTGGTGCCTTTGCACAAGAAGCTTCACGCACTGTAGAGCACAGCTGAGGGGAAAAGTGATTCTGCCTGTTTAAGATGCTGAAAATGTTCCGGATGTTATAGTGACTGACAGAGATTTGACCTGACTGAGACAGATGGACAGACGTGTGTGTGTGTGTATACGTGGTATTCTTTATTTTGTGGGGAACTACAGTTGTGCTCATAAGTTTACATACCCTGGTAGAAGTTTTGATTTCTGACCATTTTTCAGAGAATATGAATGATAATACATTACTTTTTTCTTTCACTCAGGGTTAGTGGTCGGGTGAAGCCCTCTACTATCAAATAGTTAGTGATGCATTGCTAGCACAGCACACTATTGTTATTGCTCACTTTTCTTCTTCTTAAACGTAATTAGTGTAATGTTCTACGAATTCTTTATTCAACTACTTATTAGTGGGATTGCTGTGCAATGTTGCACACTGCATCACTCTTGAGATTTCCCCCAGGTTAATTGTCTAGTTGTTTTTGCTCTTTTTAAATCATAATTACATCAAAAACTACCCAAATTACCCTGATTGATAGCTTACATAACCAAGTTCTTATTACTCTGTAGTGGCCCCATTATCGACCGAGATGGCAACTCCAGAACGTTCTCTTTTTTCTGCTGTAGCTAATGACAGGTCAACTTGGCCTTTGTTGTACTGGAATGTCCAATGTCCCATGCACAACTTCTGGTCTGATGAGTGCAAATTTTTTCTCCAGTATTTTCTGATAACATGCTGCATTAATCTTGCCATCAATTTTGACCAAGTTTTGACCTTGTGCCTTTGTAGCTCACACTTCCCCAAAATATCAGTGATCCACCTCCGTGTTTCACGGAATGATCTACTTTTCATCATAGGCCTTGTTGACTTCTCTCCAAATGTAGTATTTATGGTTGTGGCCATAAAGTAAAATTTTGGTCTTATCACTCCAGTCAACTCCAGTTCTTTTTTGAGGCTTGTTTCTGTTGTGTTTGGCATATTGTGAGTGGGCTGCTTCATGGCATTGGCATAGTAATGGCTCAACTTCTAATCACATTATGTGGGCGTGTTAGTCCCAATTTGAGAAATTAAATTTGGTAAAATTTCAGTCAGGCCAACATTCATTAATTCACTACCACTTTATCGTCCACATGAGGGTCACGGGGTGACAATACCAGCTGACATATGGGGAAACACACTTACATCTATGGTCAAATTTGAGTGTCCAGGCCAACATGTTTAAATTTATTTTAAAAGTCCGGTTTTCGTCGGACTAACACAGTAAGTCATTATGTTTTAGAACCATATAAACTTACTGAAAGACAGAGTAGACTGCAGTAAATTACTCACACTGATGAGCTGAGCAACAATCTAGACTTTGCTCAGCATCACTCACTCTTTTCTTTTGCAAGAATAGGGTTTCTGTTGGAGGTTGTGTTGTGCTGCAAGCTGGACTTTTGTTGATATTGGCAGATTGCTATGCAAACTCATGAGAATGAGTTCAGGTGAATCTGCTTACATTTTTTTTTAATGTGAATTAAATTCACGAGCACTAGTTTTTAAAAATAGCTCCCTGAGTGGGAAAATCTCAAAATGCCTGTTTTCATGTAGACAACCAATACACTCGTTTGGGAAATCATTTATGTCATAGTCCAGCCTATACAGTTGCAATCAAAGTTATTCAGCCCCCACTAAAAATTAGGTTTATTGGCAAAATGTTCAGGACTCTTGTACCTTGTGCCGAAAATTTTCTCTTTCTGCCACATCCAGGTAGTGTGGCCACTGTTTCTTCACCTTTAAATGTGCAAACTTCTGTTTCTAACTGTATCTATAGGAACAGTCACTGCTTTTGCTTTTTTTTGTATCCCTTTCCTTATTTGTGCAAGGCAATGATCACCTCTCTGAGCTTTTTTGGACAGTTCTCTTGACGTAAAATGTGTTATTTGTAATTTGTTTATTGCAAAAACCTGAAAAAAGAAAAAAAGAAATTGCCAGTAAATCTAAAATGCAGTGGGGGTTGAATAAATTTGATTGCAACTGTATGTACTACAGCTTTAAGAATCGTTTTGGGGTGATGCTCTGTTTATGGAAAGCTTTTCAAAATGACGAAAGAAAAAAGAAGAAAAATGTTTTGTTCCATTTCCACATGGAAAGGACTTCATTCTCTACTCGGTGATTGCAGAAATCACCTCTAATGTTTACCTGATTAATCTGTTGATTATTTTTTCAGTTAATCAAGTAATTGCTTAGTCTACAAAATGCAATAAAATGTTGAAAAAAATTTCAAAAATTATGTTTTCAAATGTCTTGTTTTGACTACAAATTATTCAGTCTTATTAATTATGAAATGAGTTGACAACTCCCAGAAAATCAGATATGACTCGAGTTTAATTAAGTCAATCTACAGGCCAGTGTAGTGAATTGAGGAGGTGGTTGAAGGTCTTGTTGGGATGTTAATTCCTTTGTTAGTTCTTTGGCATTAAAAACTAAGATTAATGAATGAATAACCTTTTATTCAGCCACTTTGATCTGCTTCTAATTCTCTTAGGAACTGGAAATGCAGGCACGGCTCCACGGCTTCTCCAACTCATCTAGCAACTCATCTGGTGTGAGCTCTGATCCCTCGCTACTCCAGCAGCAGGTGCTCTCTCAGAGCAGCCAGTCTCTTCCTCTCAGTGCAGAAGGAGCCTCCCCTCAGAACCTCCTCAGTCTTGGAGCAATTGGACGACCTCTGCCCACCTCCTTCCTTTCCCCTCCCTCGTCAGACTCTGCTGCCGTCACCATCAGCAGCCCTCTGGACCTGGGCAGCCTGAGCTTCGCAGAACTTGATGACCCCTCTGGCTCGGCGCTCTACCCTGACGTGGGCTTAGGAGACATTCTAATGGATGATGGGTGCACCTTGTCTCCAGAGAGGATGGCTGACCCTGTCTTCTCTCCTTTGTCACCGGGTGCCTCGAAAACCAGCAGTCGCAGGAGCAGCCTTGAGATGGATGAAGACTTATGATATTCCCTGTGTGGTGATCAGAGACTGTATATAGGGACAGGGTTACCAAGAGGTGCCGTCTGTCCTCAAATAAAATCAGAATTAGCTGATAATTAGAACAAAACTAACAGAAATATACTAGCACCAAGAGAAAGAATGTTCTTGATTTATTTGTTTCTTTTCGCAATACAGAAACAATTATTATAGTTCCTTTTTGGAGCAGTTCAGATGAATATATCTGGATTTATAAATGCAATCTTACTAAAGCTAAATTGTATATACATCTAGAATGAGGTAGTAAATTAACAGTAAGAAATAATACTTTGTAATATACAATTTTAAGATTACTTCAGATAGTTAATGGGGATGTAAGGTTTGCTTGAATTTATTACAGCAAAAACCTGTTTATAGGGAAGAAGAATGTGAGGTTTCAACAATATAAAATACTTGTGAGATGCCAACATACAATATGTTTTATTTGTTTTTTTAACTGACTGGAATCAGGGTTTGTTAATAGCAGTCACATGCATGCATGTTGGGTTCTTTCACCAGCAGCTACAGAAGGGATGGTTTTGAAATAAATTGGCTCAATTGCATATTGTAAATAAGAATATTTAATTTTGAGCTATTTTTATTGCAAGGTAGTCTATGCATTTTAACGAGAGCTTTTATTCGTTTATATTACTCCAGTATACAGTGTACAGCTAATGCCCAGGTTGTGTGTATCTGAAATCAAGCTTCAGAGCAGTGGATGGGAAATCACTGCTGCAGCTAGTTGTAGCCAAAGCAGAACTTCTTCCAGAGTTGCTACATATTACAAATCATATTTTTGAATACATTCACTCTGTCATAGAATAGAACCCCAATAGAAATGCAACACAGTTTGAGAAATGCAGAACAACTTTATCCTTAAACAATAGTACTGTAGCTCATGAGCACATAATATCACATGTTTTTTTATCTGAATAATAGTTTGATGAGTAGTTTTTTTTTATCTGTTGTTAGTGGGGTTTTCCTTGTTAACATCAGTGATCAGAGTGATTTTTACAGGTTAGGTGTTGGATTGTGGCTTTTTTCTGGTCATCCGAATTCAGAGGTGTTAACCTTCTGTTAAACCACTAGTTTTATCACTGTTGGTAAGGTTATAACAACTTTGTTGTGTACAACCTGCAATGCAACTAATTACATTCTATTAATTTTCCACAAACTTTATAGAAATTGTGAATTTGTCAGATGTAAATGAACTTGCTTGAGAAGTAGATGCATATTTTTGTACTATTCTACGATCTGTGGTTAAGTACAAAAAAAAAACCTTGACTTTGTTTGGTAGCTATTGTGGTATTAAGGTGCCCTCTGCTGTTCACTCGGAAAGTTAAGGTACTTTTTATTTTTGACCCATGAACAGCTCGGCTCCAGAGCTGCGTTTCAATAATTGCATTGTTTTTTTTATCCCTTAAGATTAAGCTCCTGTGGTCAGCTTTTTAACCAGTATCCACAATATTAATCGTGTCTTATCCTGACATATATTTGAGCGCTAATACAGACTGTTAACCATTAAGCTTACATGTGTCTTGTTCCATCTAGTTGGATTTCATTTTATTTAAATAAAAATAAGATGATTCACACTTCTTTGAGTCTGGACGTGGTCATTTATTAGCAGACAGTTTTAGTGGAAGAGCATTTGAGAGATCTCCATAGCAAGGTCGAGACACTCTGTAGCCTGGATGCAGATGTCGCAGAGGGGACAGTCACACAAGACGCAGCGAACACCCAGACAGCTGCAGAGATCACAGTGGTGCATGATGTCTAGCAGAGGCTGAAGGCTGGCAGGCTTGCAGCCGCACAGGTATGAGCACAGTGACCACACGCAGTCATTACATCCTCTCATGGTGGCCAGTAGGCAGTCTATTGGATGGCAGAAGAGGCATGCCAGGAGGATTGCAGCACACAAGTCTGTGCCACATTCGGAGTTAGGAAGGAAAGAGGCAAAGTTAAAGACAGGAAAACGCTCATCAGAAAGAGGAGACACCAGTCAGGTATTCTTACCCTCGTCTGCTTCGGTGTTGACACTAGTGGATTTTAGGCTTATTTGACTCTTGCTTATTGATGTGAATGACTGATTCACTTCATAAATGGTTTGAGTCTCCATGTTAAGTGGCAACAATGCAAGCTGAGGCTGTGGCTGCACTTCCTCCACATAGCATGGGCTGCTGATGGATACTGTTCTGGACACTCCATCTTTTGGGTTAATATGCCAATTTGATTCAACAGGATTTTCTGCAACAGACATAAAAATGAACAAATCATTAGGAGATCTGCTCTGTCATGAAAAGATTTTCTCTAGTGTGGTTTTTCTGTATTTTTTTTGGGCCTTAAGCAAAGTAAGTGGCCACTTGCCCCCACCCGAGAAAAAAATAAAAATAAATAAATAAACACACACAACATTTCAACTTATTAAAGAAATCTAGATATCTTTAGGTACATTTATATATCCAAGCATTGTTTGTCTTCAGTGATGGCAACAACCGTTATTTTAGGTGTACTGAATCTTTCCAATTTGTTCATTAAAAAGATCTGGTCAAAAGATTCGTTCACCGAATCATTCAGTTCTTCTTGTATGACCGGAGCACAGACTTCGTCTGAATTACTCGCTGAACTGATACACAGTTGAACAGCTGGTTGTGATTAATCTCACTATCGCCAGCTGTCGGCAGTGCTGTCGCTAAATACATTTCCTTATTTCCTTATACATACACTGTTTAATGTTGTAGAGGTCATTTGGATTCGTGACTTTTTGCTGTCAGTGTCCTTGTCACAAGCAAATAAATCCGAGTCCACTGTGATGCTATGCTCTGAAAAAGAAATCTGTACAATAAAGCCCAGGAACCTACCTGCAGGGATGTCATCAGCTTTAACACGTGCCTGTACATCAATGGTGTCAATGGTGTCATGAGGCTGTGGTTTTTCTTCACTCTCATCATCCACCTTTTCACTCCCATATGCAGAATTCAGTTTGGCATCTATCATGGTATCATCTACTTTAGGACAAGATAAACAGAAACGCTGGCATGACATGACAATTTGTGTTGCTTTAAAATGTTTTTCTCCTGTCAAACTGTTCTTGTATAGTGTATAAGTAAGAAGAAATAATTGGAATTACTGTGTACCACAGACCCAGAGTCAGATTTATGGCTGTGGTTTTTGTGGCTGTTAGAGATGAGTGGACGTAATGGATTTTGCAGATAAATTACTCTATTATTAATCTCCACTGGAAATGTTTATAATGTGTAGATGAAAGGCAGTGCACGGATAACCTGACAGCTATGTGAGAATGAGATATCTCGATGTTGCTGCCATTAATAATTCATGTCTTCAAGTAATACTTAGCTTATGTGTGAGTTTTATGAGCAGGTGAAGCAGAGAAGTCATTTGTACAAAATTCAAGCTATTAGTTGGCATTAGTTTTGTACACCATAATAGTCAAAGGGCTCAATATAATGAGCCCTGTGTCAGCTGGGATTGGCTCCAGCTCCCTGCGACCCTCATGTGGAGGGTACAGTGGAAGACAATGGACGGATGGAGGGATTTTATATACTTTATCCAGTTAATCTAATTAATGTAATTAATGTCCACCACCATAAAATTGTAAATATTGTTCATACAGGCATTTGAGATTAAAAAAAGTGCAGATAATTACTGTAGTACACATGGATTCATAAAGCCTCATCTGTTTATCTCTACGTATTGTTTAAATCTAGACGTTGGTTATGATATAATGTATTGTACTTACTTTTCGGAGCATATTGTAGAAGGTGATGCAGTTTTGATTACAGATACATCCTTTTATTGAAATGTCAGCAGTGGAGGTACAACTGCATTAAGCTCTCTCTCTCTCTCTCTCTCTCTCTTTGTCTGTCTGTCTCTCTCTCTCTCTCCCTCTCTCTCTCTAAGCCTGGTGCTAAAAGAGCAACTATTTTATTTATAAATTGTAACGTTATATTACCCCTATTTCTACATTGTTTCAGCTCCCTGCTTGACTTGAATTGCATGTTTCCCCGACAGGTGGCGATGATGTCAAGATCCATGGTAACTTTTCAGAAGAAGAAGAACGCTGGCCTATGATATTTGTGAACGATGCCATACGTGCCATATCCGGTGTTAGCCTTACGCTAGCGTTCGAGCTTTCTCTGTTTTACGCCTCGTCTGTTGCCTGTAATTGTGTCGTTTGTACGGAGACGAAGGACTGTACGATATCATACAATGGTAAGTGTTTGAAAGTGTTCTAATAACACTTAATTTTAAAATAAGCCAAATCAGTTCGGCCAACTTATCGGTTACTCGGCCGCGAGTCCACATCCGATAGGAGCGTGTAGCATTTAACTTTAGATACATCGTTTAATATAAGTTTGTAAAAGCAGAATTTTATGATAAGCGGTTGATTAGACAGGATTATATTTATTTTGTACAACAATTTACAACAGTAAGAAAAGTTTTTTTGTAAATTCTAATGAAGTGAATAATGCCGACTACTTATGCTACGCTAACTTTAAGTGTGTGTAAACAAAGCAGCAGATATAATAGACAAAATGTGTTTGTTACTATAGGTATAGTTTTTTTAAAAGAATATTCATATATAGAGAGGTCCAGGAGAGAGTCTCCTTATCAGTGACTTAAATTATTAGTCGTTTGTTTCAGGTCATTATACTGTTTATTTACACATGTGCATCAGTGTCTGTGTAGTCAACAATTGACTGAAGGCGATAGTAATGTAAAAAATATTTTTTGTCATTGAAAGGAATTGATTATAAAAGTACTCTTAATGTATAAATCCTCTTTTCTCGTCAATTGAAAAATAAAAGGGCCTTACCAAAACATAAAACAAAGCCTTTCAGATCCACAGTTTCCCCCTTTCTTCTTTTTTCTTTTAAATAAAGAGTCTGTTCAAATTGAAAAGACTTTGATTTTCAGAACATTTAATTTGAAGTTATTTTCTTTCTTTATCATGAATGTATTCTTACTTCCATTTTGTGTCCAATTTAAATTATAGCTGTGGTCACGTTATGGCTTACTGTCCATGTAATTGGTCTGAATTTCCTGGCCATCTGGTGCAGCAAAGCTAGAAAAGTAGTGTGCTCGTTCAAATACAAATGATTTATCATTATTGGATGTGGGGCCATTTAAGCCTCATTTCAACCAAACAGTAGAGTGTAGTTTATTTTACCTCGGCACAATTTGGAACAGAACGTTGATCTGACTTACATTTCCACCACAAACAAAATCTTCATTAGTTCAAACATGTGGGTTGTGATGTGTGTTCTGCTTTTCAGGACAGTGAAATGTCTGACATGGAGCCTGTACCGGGACCTGAAAGCAGCAGTTTTGAGGGGGAGAATGCACCTCTGTACTGCATCTGCCGCAAACCAGACATCAACTGCTTCATGATGTACGTTCACAGTATCGCTGCTGATGTTTCAGTCAGTTCACTGACTGCTTTTGAATGCTAACATTCAATTTGCATGCATGCCTTGTTTTCAATATAATCTATTTTTGCTTCTTCCACTGGAAGTGGCTGTGATAACTGCAATGAATGGTTCCATGGCCACTGCATCAACATCACTGAGAAGACAGCAAAGGCAATCCGGGAATGGTACTGCATGAAGTGCAGAGGTGATTAAAGTTCATTTCAGATTTCCTTTCTTACCATGGAATAAATAACAAACTATATGAACAAGACATTGCTTATTTTCTCTGTGGCCAGATGGAAACCCCTCACTGGAAATTAAGTACAGGTCAAAGAAAAGCAGAGAGAAAGAATCTGAATCTGACAGAGGTGAAAGAAATTACAGCACACCAAGTACCCCAGACTATAAGAGTGAGAGAAGACGAGGATCAAAAGTAAGTTGTTTTTCCACAATCTACTTTTCTCTTTTCAGTTCACACGGTGTAAATTTTCTCACTTTTTTCTTCTATATCAGTCTGTTCTCTCTCACTGGTATTCCTGCAATTTCTTTAGGTTAAGCGTTCAGTTCGAATGTGTGGCGAGTGTGAGCCTTGCAGGCGTACTGAGGACTGTGCTCAGTGTGACTTCTGTAAGGACATGAAGAAGTTTGGGGGCCCAAACAAAATCAGACAGAAGTGCAGATTCAGACAATGTGAGGTTCGAGCAAGGGTAAGTGACTCTTTCCCTGCATTATACAGTATCAGGAGCTAATTTCTTCTAATTTGACAAAAATATTCTTCTTCATCTAATTAGTTCTGTCAGGCTGTACACCAAGAGGTGCAATGCTGCTTTGCACAGGCAAAATAAATAAGCTTCTTATAATATTATTATATTATAATATTGAAAATTGATTTTCAGAAAAAAACACAAAAACTCCAGGTCAGCCATTATTATTTATAAAAAAAAAAAACAAAAAAAAACAAACAAACACATAATAGCAGTGTTGGTGGGGTACATGCATTTTTTATGATGATAAAATGTCTTTGACTTTATTCAAAGTCTCCAGTGGTGTCTTTGCAGTGAGATTGGTATGCTATCCATTAGCCCCCCTATGAAAATGTCATTGTTTTTTAAGTATCTCCCACATGCTGTAAACAGAGCAAATAATTTTTAACACAGCTTTTTCAAACATCCTAGTTTTATTTTGGATGATTCCATTGTTTGACTTTGTGCACAGAAATGACGAAAACAATAAACAGCCAGGGGCAAAATTATTAGCCCCCCTGAAGAACTGACCTTTTTACTGAGCCATAGCACAAACCACTGTTGTGCAATGATGCACTTAACTGTGTAATGGTCAAAACTTTGAAAATCAAGTTAAAACTGAGGGTTATCTCCCAATTTATACATGGTATAAAATCCTCAGTAAGGTTTGGAGCTGTTACTTGAGAAAGCATCATGCCAAAAACAAATGAAATCAGTTTAGACTTGAGAAAATGGAGTGTTGATGCTCCCAAAGCAGGAGAAGGGTTTACAACGTTATCACAGCGTTTGCAAGTGTTAAAAACTGGAGTGAGATGCATCATCAAGAAATTCAGAGAGCCACACAATACAGAACAAGTCTGGCAGATGCAGGAAGAGAGATATTTCAAAGACTAAGATGTGTCTAAGGACCCCAGAACGACTGCCAAGACACTATTGAAGGACTTAGCCAAGTCAGGAATTGTAGTCTCAAAGAAGACAATTACTAGAGCTCTGCACAGAAATGGACTGTGCGGTTGAAGACCTAGAAGAAGTCCACTTCTGTAGAAGAGACACCTTCAAGCCAGACTGAAGTATACTACGGACAACCTGGACAAAGTTTATGCAAACTGGAAGCATGTCCTTTGGTCAAATGAGACTAAACTAGAACTCTTTGTCCATAGAGACATGGTTTATGTTTGAAGAAAGAAGTAAGAGACGTATAATCCAAAGAACACCCTCCCCACAGTGAAACACGGTGGTGCGATTATTATGCTGTGGGGATGCTTCAGTGTGTCTGGAACTGGGAATCTCATCAAGGTGGAAGGTATCATAAAGAAAGAAGGATATGTGAAGTTTTTGGAAAAAAAAAACCTGAAGCAGTCAGCAGAAAAACTGGGTCTGGGTCGTCGCTTTGTCTTCCAAAAAGACAACAACCCAAAATATGTCGTTGCTGGTGAAGAACTACCTCCAGGAGACCAAAGTGAACATTATTGACTGGCCTGCACAAAGTCCTGACTTAAAACTCATTGAAAATGTTTGGGGTGAACTGAAGACAAAGGTCCATGCCAGAAGGCCATCAAATCTGGAGGAGCTTAAAAGATTTGCCAAATTTTGTGCTCAAATGTATGTGTTCTTATTTTTTTCTATAATCAACTTGTTAATGCATCTTATTTGCTTTGTATGTTTAGGAAAATGTTAATGTGTGTTAAGCAGTAGTTTATTCAGTTTTCAGTACAAATGCAAATAAATATGCCTGAAACTTCTCAGGCATATCATAATAAAGTGGCTTTGGATACTGATTCCGAAGACGGACAACAATCAGCCACCTCCTCTGTATGATCTCAAGCTGTATGCCAAGAATGAGCGAAACATGGACTTGCGGATCCATCTGACCAGGTTCTACAGTGAAGACACTGGGATGTCGTACGGACTTGATAAATGCAGCAAATGATATCAAAGAGATGGGAGATGACCAGAATTTACTACTTGAAGGCAACATAGCAGATGTTGGACAGCTACAAATACCTTGGGATCCTAAAAGCAAATGGGAACCATGAAGAGGGCTGCAAGAAGATCCGCTGCAACCAGATACCTTCAACGAGTAAGACAGGTCCAAAAGATTCGGCTGAATGGTCAGAACAAGATCCAAACCACCAATACATATGCCCTGCCAGTAATAAAAGAGGAAGCTCCTTATCATGAATGGAAGGTTTCATAGTCCAACACACTGAGGTTTTTCACTAAGCTGAAGGAAGCAGGCCGAGGACTAGTGAGTGTCAAAGCCACTATCCAGGATTAAACAACCAACATCCAAGAATACATCAGGAAGATAGCCCCAGTGATGACCTACTAAGTTAATGCTTCACACAGCTAAACCCAGCAGAGAGTAGGAGCCAGAGGGGCAAACATGGAATGACAAGCCTCCTACATGCCACGTTCCATCATCAAATTGAGGAAGTGGCTGATATTGGTTTAACATGCAATGGCTGAAGAAAGATTCACTGAAAGACATCACAGAGGCACTGATCATGGCTGCAAAGGAGCAGACCCTAAGCACCAAAAAATAGAGGGTGGGTTTATAACACCAGGCAGGACCCAAGGACTAAAGAGGAGCTGACAATTCAAAAGCCTGCATCTGATCGTATGGGGTTGCATTAGTGCCCAAGGTGTGGGCAGCCTACACATTTGGAAAGGCACCATCAATGATGAAAAGTACATAGAGGTTTTAGAGCAACATATGCTCCCATCTAGACAATGACTCTTTCAGGGAAGGCCTTGCATACTTCAGCAAGACAATGCTAAACCACATACTGCATCCATCACAACAACATAGCTTTGCAGGAGAAGAGTCTGGGTGCTGAACTGGCCTGCCTGCAGTCCAGGTCTTTGACCAATAGAAAACATTTGGCGCATCATGAAATGAAAAATCTGGCAGCAAAGGCCCTGGACAGCTAGAATCTTGCATCAGACAAGAGTGGGACAGCATTACTTTCCTAAAACTCTAGCAACTCATCTCCTCGCTTCCCAGATGTTTAGAGACGTGTTAAAAGAAGAAGGGATGCTACACATTGGTAAATATTGCCCTGTTCCAACTTTATTGACGTGCTGGTGCCATCAAATTCAAAATGAGCTAATATTTTTCATGAAATGGTAAAATGTCCGTTTCAACATCTCATCTGTTGTTTATAATCAAATCATACACATACACTACTAGTCAAAAGTTTTGACACACCTTCTTTTTTAGTGGATTTTCTTTATTTTCATGACTATTTACATTGTAAATTTTCACTGAAGGCATCAAAACTATGAATGAACACATATGGAATAATGTAGTAAACAAAAAAGTGTGAAATATCTCTACATATGTTATATTTTCAGAGGAGATTTTGGGAATCAGGCCTTTATGGTCAAATAGCTGCTAAGAAACCTACTGAGGAAAAGCAACAAGTAAAAAAAATTGTTTGGGCCAAGAAACAGAAGAAATGGACATCTGTGCTTTGGTCTGATGAGTCTAAATTTGAGATCTTGGGTTCCACCCGCCGTGTCTTTGTGCGATGCAGAAAAGTTAAACAGATGGTCTCTACATGCATGGTTCCCACCGTGAAGCATGGAGGAGGAGGAGGTGTGATGGCGTGGGGTTGCTTTGCTGGTGACACTGTTGGGGATTTATTCAAAATTGAAGGCACACTGAAGCAGCATGGCTACCACAGCATCCTGCAGCGACATGCCATTCCATCTGTTTGGCATTTAGTTGGACCATCATTTATTTTTCAACAAGACAATGACCCCAAAGGCTGTGTAAGGGCTATTTGACCAAGAAGGACAGTGATGGAGTGCTGTGCCAGATGACCTGGCCTCCACAGACACCTGACCTAAACCCAATCCAGGGTTTTGGGATGAGATGGACCTCTTGTTGGCAAAAGGGCCAACAAGTCCTCGGCATCTCTGGGAACTCCTTCAAGACTGTTGGAAAACCATTTCAGGTGACAACTTAATGAAGCTCATCGAGAGAAGGCCAAGAGTGTGCAAAGCATAGCACACTCTTGCAAAAGGCAAAGGGGTGGCTATTTTGAAGAAGCTAAAATATAAAACATGTTTTGAGTTATTTCACACTTTTTTGTTTACTGCATAATTCCATAAAGAAAATAAAGAGAAAATGTTAAATAAAAAGGTGTGTATATATTAGGGCTGCAGCTATCGAATATTTTAGTAATCGAGTAATCTATTGATTATTCTGACGATTAATCGGGTAATCGAATAAAAAAAAAAATTGAGACATTCTGCCTTCTGTACTGTTTCTCGGTTTAGTTTGTAGTGGTCTTTGTCGTTTCTTATGCTGTGTATCTTCCCCTTGCTCCCTGCTGCCTTCATCCTTCCATGCTTAAGTGATGACCAGGGCTCTCAAGTTTGGAACTTTAGTGTGGAGTGAGATGAGGGGGTTGGGGAGTTAGTTAGTGTTGGAAAATAATATGTTAATCTAATAAAGGACAATTTCCACTAAACCAAATTAATTTTTGTTCTGAAAGCCAAAAATAAAACAAAGAAATGGATCAAAGAGACCTATGGCACCAAATTGTCCCCTTAAACAGCATTGGTCATTGTCTATCCAGAATGAAAGAATAGTTTTACAGAAAAAAAAAAGTGTTAAGTTCATACTCTTTACACTTCAAACTTACACTTTAATAAGCAGCTATTATAATAAATTAAGTGATATAATTGACGTGATTACCTGTCACAGTGCTCTTTCACTTCCAACCTGTGCACGCATTCACATCGTTTGTACGAATTCGTGCGCATTCGTGGAACGAGTGCTTGCAGTGGAAACCTAGTTTCAGACTTCACCTGGCAACAAGAAATACTATTTTCTGATTGGCTGATAGGTTGCTTATTCATAATAACTGTATGAATGGACTATGCAGAGCAATCTGCCTTCACATCATCCATCCGTTCTGTTTTGTTCCGGAAACCCGATTGCACTGAAGTTACACAGTTGGGTTACAACAGTTGTGGTTGCCGGAGAGACGAGTCCCTGCTTGTCACCGCCATGGACATGTTTGACTTTTATTGTGCTTTGCAGGAATATTAGTCGAAATGAAACGCCATCAAAGAGTTCTTGGCGGGAGAACGGGAAGGCAATTATTTACTGTTCATTTTTGAATATCAGGAGAACATGGAGAAATTCCTTTCCACAAGGCCTGAGGGTCAATGCCATGTTTCTTAATAAATAATCTTATTCATCTGTATTGTGTGTTGTTTCATTTGTGGTTAAGTCATATACTGTAAATCTACATGATGTGTCAGTTGCAAGGTCCTCTTTCATGTTGCTGCTTTGCACTTATTTATGCTCTTCCCCTGAGGCAAAGTCAGAAAATGCACATCCTTTTGTTTTTTTGTTTTTTTTAAAATAGAAAATGCTGCGTGTAAAGGATGAAGAATTCTCTTTGCGGGAAAGGAGAGACAATTCCTACCACAGACGCAGAAAGTACTCTGATGACTATGACAGTGAGGCAGAGCTGTACCAGAAGTACAAATCAGCAGGACTTAACAACATGGTAGAACAACTGACATTATTTTGTTGCATTTAAGTGTAAACCTGCTCATTTCAGATGCACTCTCTTAGCATCTGAAACATGGACTCGGAGTTGAGTGAGTCTTTGCTTTTGTTTCAGGCATGGGCCAGTGATGATGATGATGACCTGCAGTTTAGTCCCGTCATGCGTAAAAAAGCAGTAAAGGTGAAACACGTGAAGAGACGAGAAAAGAAGTTTGACAAGAAAGTAAGACTTGTTACTGTTTGAAGTACTACTTGATGTTCAAAAAGGCAAATGTTGGTAACGCATCTTGTAACATATGGTCTGCTCCCCATACTCTTTTCATCTGTCCAGAAGGAGTTCCGCCGCCACAAACCGAAGCAGAAGCACAAAGACAGAACCAGGCACAGTGAGAAGGGGGATCTGCAGGATAGTGGAGGGCAGCGTCAGTGTCTGGGACCAAGCTGTGTGGAGGCAGCAAGACCCAGCTCTAAATACTGTTCCGAAGACTGTGGCATGAAATTAGCTGCCAAGTAAGAACTCACTGTCACTTTTCATACATAGTGTGTTTCCCTAAGCATATATGTAGCGTTGTTGTAAGAACAACAAAACATTGTCATTCTAACTTTTAATAGAGAACAATATAAAGTTAATTTCACTTCCAGTTTGCTGAACTTTATAGTATAAAAGACATTGTCATAGGCCTTTTTGCTTTTTGTTTTTCACTTTTAAATCTAAAGCCGGATCTATGAGATTCTCCCCCAGCGTATCCAGCAGTGGCAGCAGAGTCCCTGCATTGCCGAGGAACACGGTAAGAAGCAGCTGGAGCGTATCCGCCGTGAGCAGCAAAGCGCCCGGCTGCGTTTAACTGAAATGGAGCGTCGCTTCCATGAACTTGAGGGCATCATTGCCAAGGCTAAGCAGCAAGTGGTTCAGCAGGATGAGGAGGTGAGGTGGCAGCACCCTCAATGCATGTTACACACACTGTGCTTTATTTTCTCCATGGAGTAGTTTTACTTTCAATAATAGGTACATTTTCCTGACAGTCCTTTTTATATTTGTATTAACTTTTAATGTACAATGTTGTTAGACTCACATCGACTGACAAAATAATGACTGTCTCTTCTGTTTGTAGGTCAATGAAGGAGATAGCGAGGACACAGATCTGCAGATTTTTTGTGTGTCATGTAGTCATCCTGTTAATCCTAAAGTGGCTCTGAAACATATGGAGAGATGTTACGCAAAGGTGATATTTTTTTTCTTGTTTTTTAAGAATATTGTAAAAGCAGAAACAATATGTACTACTGGTAATAACTTTGTCTGTGTAACTCTTGTCAGTATGAAAGCCAGACCTCCTTTGGTTCCATGTACCCGACAAGAATAGAAGGGTAAGAAAGAAAATAAAATCAAAATTTATATACACCAATTTTCTCCAGGTCACCTGCTTTATGAACATTGTCTTTTTTCCACAGAGCCACCAGACTCTTCTGTGATGTGTACAATCCCCAGAGCAAAACATATTGTAAGAGGCTGCAGGTTTTGTGTCCAGAACATTCCAGAGATCCCAAGGTCAGTGAACACTATAACACTCTATCGAGATATATATATATAATAAAAAAAATTCTACCTTATCCATGTTATATTTATTGCTCTCTCTATATATACATAAGATTTGTTTTTATTACCAGAAGTGTACAAGATGTTTATGGTGTATAGCAAGCATCTCCAGTTTGATACATTGAAAGTTGTATTTTACAAAGAGAACCATACACAAATGTATAACTTTACAGACGCACCGTACAAGGATGATGACTTTTGATTTTTGAACATCTGAAGAGAAAACAAAAACAAACAAAAAAACTAAGAAAATAAAATCAAAATAAAACAAAAACAAGAATATTACACAAACTTTTCCCATCCCACCCTCCACCCTTGTATGGTTCTCAGTTTCCTTTCGTTTATATATCTACACAGTTTTATATACAGTTTATACATACACCCATCTGTACACATTCATATCTATTTAAATCAACACACTACTCATAACAAATGCATCAATGAGGAAGTTATACAAGACAAACCCGCAGAGGGGTAAGCTGAAGCCGGTTCAGGAAGGCTCACACCAGCACCGTCAGCCAAGTCCAGAGATGGTGATGGTTACTGATGGTGAGTTTTCAGATTTCCAGTTAATCATAATACGTTTTTTCACTGAGTGCTTGCAAGTAAAATAAAAGTGTTTCTTGTAGTAGTTCACATTAATAGAGCTTGTGTCCCCCAGAATCCATAGTTTTGGGTCCTGTTCAATTTGACTTCCCACTACCCTTGAGGTTAATTTAATGACACGATTCCAAAATTCTTCTATCATTGGGCAACTCCATAGCATGTGTATACGATCACCATCGTTCACTTTACTCTGACATCTGGAGGAAATGTTGCTGTCAATTTTATGTAACCTTTAAGGGATGTAGTATGTCCTATGGAATATATTAAATTAAATTTGCCTTTGTTTTGTGAAGGTTAGTACAGTCTGTGCCTGTTCTAATAGATGATGCCAATCTGCCTCCTCATAAATACAGCCTATGTCTGTTTCCCATTTCCCTTTTGTAGATGTTTATCATAAGCAGGTAACTTTACATTGATGATACCATATATTGAGGATATTATTGCTTTTGTTGATCTGTGTAATTTGTTACATAGGTGGGTTTCAAGAGGAGTTTCTTTTTGGGATATATTGGAATGTTTCTTTGGATTTCTCCTTACCCAGTCTTTAATATGTAGGAATTTAAATAAACTATCTTTGGGAAGGTTGAATTTTTCATTTAGTTGTTGGAAGTAAGCAAGTGTGTCATTAACGTATAATGATACACTTGGTCCCTCCATTCACTACAAGGTTGTGCTTGATGCGTAGACTCAGGGAGAAAGCAGGAAAGAGGCAGGGCAGTGTGAAGTTGAGTAAGAGAAGATAAGAGAGAACTGGCTGCAGCTCTTAGAGTATGATTTTACTGCAAAATTAACAATATTGATATAATAATATTGTCCCATTCTGTACAAGCATCAAAATATATCAATATTTCTTAAAAACTCAATAAATTTCCCAGCCCTAGCACAAGACCTTTAATGGAACAGGGTTGTTTCAAATCATCTAAAATTTACTTAAGCACTCATTCTGGTCTACTTGTGTTTGCGTCTGTGAATGTCACGTTCATCAGTGTTTGTAGAGAATTTAAATGTAAAAGCTCTAGTACTAAACGACTTATTCAACAAATTTTGTAGACAAGCAACATATTATTTATTTATTTATTTGTTTGTTTTTCAGTTTAACCTAGTTCCAATACAGACCATGAAGCTGATGTGCTATGCAATTGCTATTTAGTCCTTAGTTGGGTTTTCTATGTAAAATACATTATAAAAGCTGCAAATACATGACAATGCAACATAGTAAAACACATCACAACAGACATATCACAAACCATACATACACCATACAACAATAGTAACAAATGAGTTTAGCTAAAATGAGTACAGCTCTGATTTGATGTGATTCAACATTAACCTTCAAATTAAAAGATCTTATCTATGAAATGTGTTAGATTTTGTTTGGTGGTGAATTCCATGATTGGCGGCCTCTTGCAGAATAAGCAGACTGTGTAAATCTTTAGTAGTAATGTGGGTTTTTTTTTTTAGTTACCATTTACTGTGTTCCTAGTTATTTATTTATTGTCTTGTCTTTGGATTTTTTTTTATTGTTTTGATTGAGAGGACCCCTAGCAGCAGAAAATTACACACACAGGCTACACAGCAACCAACAATTTTCAAGCATTCCTGTCAGCTCTCTTCAAAGTTCCACCCTCAAAACACACAAACATCTACTGCCTGAAGCCTAGAGAAAACCCACAGGCACAAGGGGAGAGCGTGTTTCTTGACATAGAAAGGCCTTCGGTCAGAACAGTGGCTCGCAAACCTGGGTCTTTTTTACTGTAAGGCAATAGAGTTAGCCGGTACTCTGCCATGTGGTTATGTCTGAATCACCTTTAGGTAGACACTAAACATTAATATGATACACCGCACAGGGAGCCAGGACATTCAGAGACAGGTACTTCATCTAATTAATCCAGTTAATCAGAAAGAAATGATTGGTGGTGTTTATTACAGTTTTGCAATGCTATAGACATATTTTTTTTCCAAAAAGGTTTGTTTATTAATGGCCATCGGGAAAATAAAGATAAAGGTTTTAAAGCCCATTATACACTTTAATCTAATAATAGTAGTAACGTAGAGTTTGAAGAAAATTGTGACTTTTTTCTCTCTTGTCGTGCCTCTAGGTTCCAGTAGATGAGGTGTGTGGATGTCCTCTGGTTAAGAATGTTTTTGAACTGACTGGAGAATACTGCAGGGTCGCCAAACGAAAATGCAACAGACATTACAACTGGGAAAAGCTGAGAAGAGCAGAAGTTGATTTGGAGCGAGTCAGAGTGGTAAGTTGAGCTTCAAGACTGTTCATGAGGTTTACAAAGTTTACATTATTTATTTCATTCTCTGCATTAACCTGTGCCTTTGTTTCCCATAGTGGTACAAGTTAGATGAGCTCTTTGAACAGGAGCGAAATGTCAGGACTGCTATGACCAACAGAGCTGGTCTTCTTGCTCTGATGTTGCATCAGACTATTCAGCACGACCCCTTGACCACTGATCTCCGGAGCAACAAGGATAGGTAGCTAGAAAGATCTAGTCCAAAACTGTGGAACACTTCACATAATGTAATTAGATTACTGTTTTAAAATCTTGGTATATTAAACTTAAACTGGTAAATGGTTATATTTTCCTGACTGATAAACCGCTACTGATTGAAAACTGTTGTTTGGGTTATGAATGCAATTCATAAACACCTTAATCTTCAGTTGTATGTTATTAATGTACTTTTTATTTACTAATTTAAGGACTGCAACAATTAATCTTCAGATGTTCTGATAATTAACTGATTTGACTTTTCTGTGATTTCATCTTTTCAAATATGAATTGGTTCTGTTTTTTCCTCTATGACAGTAGAGTTGATATCTTTTGTTGACAAAGAATATTTATCTTCTATTAATTTTAATCTTCAACTTTTTCTTGGCCTAATATGAATTAAATGAGGACTATGATCACCATTTGCACCTCTTGTTAATTCCTGTTAGCTTTTTGTGCCTTGACAAAGTTCCTTCACAACTTAAGCTACAACTAAACCAAGAATGTGTGCTTTCTGTGAGACATCACAAGTTAGTGGATTGAATTTGAGTACTGAATTTAAAAAGCTGAAAGTAATGCACCATGTATTTTTATTCCTTTATCTGTTGACTTGATGGGAAGAAACTATACACATTATTTTATATATTTGACTTAGGCACTATATCTGGTAAAAGAAAAAAAAAAGTCTCTCTTCTGACTTGTGCTAAAGGGATATGCAAGAATTTAATTACAGGGTCTGAACCACAGTGTCTTTGCCGAGTGTATGACAATAAATGTGCAAAAGTCTCAGGGCACCCCCAGCTTGCCAGAAGTCTGTCAAATTCTGTCATCATTGGCATTTGGATTGGAATGAAATATGGTCTAATACAATATATTATATTATATTATTATGTCAGTGAGGTATGTGTGAGTTTAACTCACTGACAGCTCGTTGTAATGCTGTCAGTGAGTAATGCTCAAGACAAGAAAGCAGAGGTTTGTCCTCATGAAATAGTAGGACAAACAAAGGTTTTACCAATATCTTTAATTAGTGTCCCAGTCCAGGTTTAACAGAACCAGGGCTGTGCTATTGTTCATGTGTAAGGGTAGGTAACACTAAATACTTGACACTTTATTCTGTAGAAGCTGTATTTTTTTTGTCAAACTCAATTACAGAGGGAGCTGAAGTTAAAAACGGTACAAGTCGAGGGCCAGAAATAACGTGAAGTCTATAACAAAGCAAGTTTATAGATTAAAGTAAGAAACAAAACAAGGATTAAATTTGAAATTAAAGATATGTCTGTTAAGATACAGTTGTGGGGATACTTTTTTCGTTCAATAAGATTAATTGATTACCCGTAGGATATCCTCAGCAGGACTAAATATCATCAATATACACGTCACTTGGAGGACTCACAAAAGAACATGAATATAGAAGACCAGTAAATATTCTTCAGTAAATAATTTATGAAGGATTTTTCCATTGAAATTAGCTGTATTGTAATGCAATTTCCATGTTTCTCATCTGATTGGGGTAATGCCTTTGCTGATTGGAAGGGTTACACCTTTGCTTGCATATTGGATTAGTCTGCAAGTTCACTGTAACTCACCTCCCACAAAGGCAATTGTAGAGAATGGTTGGGAGCATGGGTCCAGATTCTATAGCTTTGGCTGGATAGGGACTGCTATGGCACAAAAGGCAAGTAAAGCCATACTGTGCCCACATCAGTCCCACCTCCTTGGACATTCATTGTGCCATCTGTAGAAAAAAATTCAGTAAAACCCTAAGCTTGTACACATGTATGTAGTTGTACAAATCCATAGAGATTGAACAGGTCAAAAAAGGTAGCAGCAGGCCATACAAGTGCTACATTCTTCATTCCTCAATGTGAGACAGCAGTGACTATAGACTAAAATAGAATGTCAAACCATCTCACTGCAAACACAGCAGAAGTTCTCACCATTTTGTGTGCACTGCAGTGAATATGTGAAAATGGTCATGGAATTTTAACTGACTAAAACTTGTTTTTCCTTGTGTCCCCACTGGTAGCCATGGCACAGCAGTGACCATGAACTACAGTATGTTTCTGACCCGAGTGCAGCTTCTGCTGTGGATGACAGAGACACGCCTCTTGCAGCTTTGTCATGTGTGTGTGTGTGTGTGTACACTCTACATCATAACACTATAAAATCAGGAAATGATTTTGTCATGAAATCATGCAGTCAAGATATTATGAAAAACATGTTATAATCAGAATACAAAACGAGGGAATCCATTTTTCCTTCGTTATTTTGGGTTCCTGATCATATCAGAGTGGAAGGTAATGAGAGGGAAGATTTTTTGGCCAAGAGTAAAACAACAGCAAATAGACATGCATAGACATCGACACAATTCTAATCTTTTTGGCTCTATACACCACCACAATGGATTTGAAATAAAATGAACAAGATGTGCTTTAACTGCAGACTTTGAGGGTATTTACATCCAAATCAGGTGAACGGTGTAGGAATTACAACAGTTTGTATATGTGCCTCCCACTTTTTAAGGGATCAAAAGTAATGGGACAATTGGCTGCTCAGCTCTTAGAATTGTGTCGATGTCCCAATATTTATGGACCTGACTGTACATGTACCACTGAGCTAAGCAGATTGGGTACATTTCATTTAATATTTACTAAGTTACTTCAACACATTGAATAATTAATACATATCAATATAAATATTGACTGCATTGGGTAGTTGACTTACATATATGATGTTGTTAAAATATTGTTTTAGAAATAATTTTTTATTCTGTTGTTCACATCATAAATCTGTGAGGGAATAAGTTCTACTTGTAAATCATATTCCAGGTTCGTCACATTTAAGGGAAATTGTTTGTCTTGTCCATGTTTGTCTCTCAGCCTGTGTTACATCACACACCAGTGTCATCTACATTTACTCCAGTATTACATGAACATATTTTAAATAAATAATTAACTGGAGGGTCCATCAAAACTAATAAATAATAGATAAAGTGGTACAACAAAAAACTAGAACTGACAAAAAACCCCACAAAATAATAATAAATAAAATATATTTTAGATATATCTAGATATTTAGATTTATTTTACATCAAATATGTTTAAATTTATCAGATTTGTAGGATGTTTTGGCTGATTAGGGCTTAAAATCAGCAGTCAGACTTCAAGGAGCAGAAGAACTGGGATTCGGGACTTTGAACTGTAGATGGCAGTATTTAAGCACTCGGTGTGCAGCCTGCCGGAATTTATTAGGAGAGGAAGACGAGGAACGCCCACCCCACTCCACCCTAGATTCGTCGGACGGATGTCGTCAAAATGCGTCACAGCGCAGCAACGCAGGCTGTCCCATTTCAAACGGTCTACGACGTCGACGTTAGCTTGGCTGGGGAGTCCAGGGGCTGGATGCTCCTAAGTGCGCAGCCGACGGAGGAGACGGAAGTCGTGCGCTACGTGAAATGAGGCGGTCCTGCATGAGGGAGGGTGGAGTGGGGTGTGCGATCCTTTTCTTCCTCTGCTAATACATTTCGGCAGGCTGCAGACCAAGTGCTTAAATACTACCCTCCACAGTTCAAAGTCCTGAATCCCAGTTCTTCTGCTCCTTGAAGTCTGACTGCTGATTTAAGGCCTCCAGAACATTCTACAAATCTGTTAAATTTGAACATATTTGATGTGAAAAATAAATATATATAAAATATATTTTATATTTTAACATAATTGTTGAACTAAAGGCATAGTATTTAGTGTTTTTGTCAGTTCCAGTTTTTGTTGTACCAGTTTATCAGTTTTGTGATTATTTATTAGTTTTGATTAGTTTGACCCTCCAGTTAATATTATTATTAAAAAAATAATAATAATAAAAAAAATCATGTAATACTGGAGTAAATGTAGATGACACTGGCATGTGATGCTGAGAGACAAACATGGACAAGACAAACAATTTTCCTTAAATGTTACTAACCTGGAATATGATTTACAAATAACAAACTAATCTCCTCACAGATTTATGTTTTGAACAGCAGAAAAAAATATTTTAACAACACCATGTAAGTCAACTAACCAACACTGTCAACTCTATAATTATCGATCATTCTTGGCAAATAATTTTGGACATGAAATATTAGAATTAACACAGGTTTGACCAGGTCAAATAAACCTGGTTACGATTCTTAACTTTTTAAATAATATCAAGAATGTGTTGAAATTACTTAGTAAGTCTTAGTATTAAATGAAATATACCTTATATAATTATATCATAATTATATTTTATTTTGTATTGTTATTTTTACTGAGTTAATTTTATTTATTCTTTTTTGTATTTTCATTTTGTTATATTATCCAGGCTCCATCGAACCTGTTCTCGCGTTGCTGTTAAAAATAAATAGATAAATAAATAGTAAAATGAAATAAAATAAAATAAAAAAGCTCCAAGATTTCTGGGATAGACTTCTGCTGTGAAGCATCGTTCACAACGGGCAAACGCCGGGCGCATGAGAGGGGGGTGGGGGTCGACGAGTCACGTGACAATTGGGACAGCCCACGGCGCAGTGCTGTGACGTATACATACGAAGGAATTAATCAGAGAAACCTCACAACCCTGTAATCAAATAATTATATAACAAGCAACGGGGAATCCATAGACTTATTAAACGTTAGTTTAGTTTTTGGTAGTTTTCTTTCTGCCAATCTATTGCTCCACATTCCAGTCCAGTAGATGGCGGTAATGCACCAATAAAGATGATGATGAAGAAGAGCTCCCAAATTGGAAGCTTGAGTACGGGCGCCATTGACGCACGACGCATGGCTAACGTGGTTTAGCTACGCTACTCCTCTTGTTTTCACCGCCTCCACTCGTATAACGTAGGTGTTTCTGATATCTCACTGCCTGAAGTAGAAAGTAAAATACGAGATGCGAATTCTTCATATTTAGTAGGGAAACGGGCCACATTCCGCAACTGCATTCACGTTAGCCTGGGCCAGTGAGGCTAATATTTGCCAGCCAGTTATTCTATATATTTTGTTAGCTACATAATCATGGAAACACAACGCCGAGGCTGATGTTACAGGCTAGTTTGTCGAATATGTGGTTATAAAAATCATTGCCAAGGAATGAAAACGAATGAGTCCTTTCAAACTACCGTCTCAGTACACGTAGCAAGGCTACTTATGGGAATTCTATGAAACGTATGGCGTTTTACAACTCTGTTTATTGACACCGTTGCTCATTTCCAGGTGCATAGGGGCTGGATTTAAATGGGAAGCCAGATTGACTATAGAGGATAACAGTCTTCAGGAAACCACTGTGGGCGATGTGGGATTGTTGCCCGAGCTGATGCATCAATGAACGAGGAGCCGATAGCGAACACGACCCCAGGCAGAGTGCCTGTGCAGGAGGACGAGGGACACGGCATAGAGCTAAAGAGCAGCAAGGCAGTAAACTGCTCAGAGGCAGCGGAGCCTTCACTTCTGTCAGACAGCCTTTATACAGGGGACGTTCCAAACTCCAGTACCGTAGAAGCAAAGGAGGAGGCGAAGGCCACGGGTGGTGAGCCTCCTGCTGACTGGTTTGAGCCCCTTGAGGATTTCGAGGATGGAGATGATGCAGAAGAAGAAAGCCTGGCAGGCGAGAGCGAAAGGAGTGAGAGTGTGGCGGGCAGTGAGAAAGCCTTCAAAAAGATGAATCAGTAGGTTGAATAATGTAATCCTTTGTTCTGTGGTCTCTTTCACAGCAATATACTACAGTGAATGTTGTTATTTCTCCAGTGTTTATCTTATATGGACCAAAATTAACATGCACTAAACCACTGTCGAGCCTACAATTCAATTTAAAGTGCATAGGCAAAGTGATGCACTTCATGCACTGACCTTTTATCATTCAATAACCCCAGTGAAAAGTCACATGGCTTTTTTGAGAGCTTTTGCTTTGAACCTCTGTTTAAAAGAAAAAAGTAAATAAAAAAACTGCGTAGCCTATATCTTCATTTAGTTGAATGGCTTCATGTGCTCTCTATTTTCCCTGTGAGATACAAAGATTTCTTACATCTGCATCCTGTCTTCTCTTTCAGGATTCATGTTCCACGCCGAAAGCGCTCACATCCTGATGAGGGATGGGAGGAATGGCCTCTACTTGGAGAAGGTTGGAAACGTAAAGAAGTTATTCGGCGATCAGGGAGCAGTATTGGTCAGAAGGATGTATATTACCTAAGGTAAATAGTCAAGTCAAGTCAATTTTATTTATATAGCCCAACACTGCAAACACAAATTGCCTTGAAGGGCTTTACAGTCTGTACAGCAAGTGACATCCTCTATCCTTAGACCCTCACATTGAGTGAGGGAAAAACTCCACACAAAAACCCTTGTACAGGGGAAAAAATGGGAGAAACCTAAAGAAAAGCCACAGAGGAGGGATCCCTCTTCCAGGACGGACAGATGTCTCTCATGTACAGAGACAAGTTCAGCAGATTACAAACAAAACATCAGAATTACAAAGGATGGAAACAGAGAAATACAGAATGTGAAAATGTAGAAAGTGACAGAGTATGTAATAGAAGCTAATGGAGGGACGGCCTAATAGATAGCTTGGAAACAGAGCACAGGCAACAAGGGTTAGAGAAAAGCATCAGTTTACTATCAGCAGGATAACCTAGACTTTTATTTGGAGTCAATTTTATTTATTTTAATTATATTTTAGTAATTTATTTAATTATAATAATTTAGAGAAACTTCTCGGTTGAGGCCAGCTCCCATATTGGGCAGATCAGAAGTCCAAACATGAGTTGGCAGACATGCCATTAATTAAATGCTAAGGTAAAAAAGTAAGTTTTAAGTTTTGATTTAAAAACCTCAAGAGAATCGCGTTGTCTGATGTCAGCAGGGAGGGTTATTCCACAGGAAGGGGGCACAATAGGAGAAAGCCCTTTGACCTGCTGACTTTTTATACTGGGAACTCTGGGAACCAATAGAAGCCCAGAGTTCTGTGAGCGGAGAACCCGAGATGGAACATAATAATTTATTGGTTCAGATAGATAGCAGAAGCACCTTAAAATCTGATCTCACATGGACAGGGAGCCAATGCAGAGAAGCTGAGACTGGTGTGATATGTTCAAATTTCTTACTCCTGGTCAGAATTCTAGCTGCTGCATTTTGAACCAACGGAAGTCTTTTGGTACACGTATGGGGAAGACCAGACAATAGAACATTACAGTAATCAAGTCTCGATGTCACAAATGCGTGAATTTGGGTTTCCGCATCTTGTATTGACAGCAATGATCTAATTTTTGTGGAGGTGGAAAAATGTGATATTGGTGGTTTCCTTGATGTGCTTGTGGAAGGTCAGCTCAGGATCAAAGGTAACACCAAGGTTCCTAGCCGATAAACTTGGGGTAATCGTGCAATTATCTGTCGCGAGATTTAACTGAGATTTTTCTTTAGTAGGCGTTTCACTATTGCAGTTTTAAAGCTAAAGGGAACCTCACCAGATCTAAGTGATACATTAATGATATTGAGCATAGCAGGTCCTAGAGACGGCCAAAGATCCTTGAGCAGTTTAGCTGGAAGAGGATCCAATAGGCATGTTGCAGGTTTGGATGCCAAGACAATTTTAGACAGTGACACAAGTGATGTTGTGTAAATAGTGTCCCATCACTCAGATCAATGGTGGATATCCCACTTATTTTAATAATGGTGAACATTTTATTAGTTACAATATACAGTCTATAGTAATGTAATGTTCATAAAATTTATTTTTATGCCCATAATACACATTTCTTTCCATACAACCCCTAGAATGTACCATACTATGACACCATAATAAAGCAGTATTTACCTTATATTAAGTCATTTAACGTCACAGACAATAATGCGTGTTACGTTTGGGCAAAAGATCATAATTTAATCAGATCTATGATGATCTATGATCATATTTATTTATTTAAAAAACAGGTATGGCTTGATACCTCTTTTTCTTGTCTGATTCCAATATAAAAAACTTGATTATCTACTGATAGATGGTTTTCTCTATAGACATTGTTGCAGGAGAGTGACCAGGTTGCAAACTTGTGACATTCTTCAGATATCGTAGACTGTGGGTGTAGATTTTATTTGGTGAGCCTTTGTTAATTGATGATTGAAATGGTTTTTTTTTTCCACTGAAATCCATTCCTCGGCAGTGTGCCATATCTGACAGTGAGTGGCAGTTTTAAAAAAAATATAACATTTGTTGTCATTATGAAAAGCAAACATTCACCTCAGTTTGCATTGTCTAATTCAACAGTCATTACTCAATCTAATTTCATATTCAGTCTTAAGTATATTCCCTCTGGTTGCAGAAATTGGACCATTCATAATTGGACCATTCATAATTGAATTGCTTAAAAAACATGGTGCTACAAGAGCATGTGTTATTGCTCATTTCACATTTTTAGTTACTTTTATGGTTAATCAAATTTTATATTTAATCTTAAGTACATTCCTACTTGTTACTTACTTGCTCGTTCTACCAAAGCACCTTTAGTTACAGTCTGAAAGGTTGCTTTCGTTTCAAATATATTTCTACCTCTTAAATTAAGCCTCTTAAATAAGTCATCTTATGGAATTAATAAAGGTACTTTAAACATTATAAAAGTGTTAAATTGCTTTAAACATTTACATTTGAGTTTAATGATAATCTTATATAAAAATATGACCCACTTCAATAAAATGTAAAGTGACATAATGTGAATGGTTGTTTGTGGTCTGTGGCCCACCCACAGAATTCATTTTTGGACCATTAAAGGGAAATACTGGGCCCCCCTGCACTAGACCAACCATGTGGCCCCACCTTACAGCCAGTGTTTTTTTTTAAAAAAAAGGAAAGAAATCACACACAGTTATTAGAGAGGGAGGACCAAGGGTAGTACTAAAAGGACTTGTGACATGCAGTAATGGGGTAGACATCTGTTTCTGCATTGGTTTGTGAGTTTGTGGTAACACCACACACTGTGCTGTTAATCCATTTTTAATAATTGCAGTTAAAATTAATTCACCTCGACAGCCCTCACTAGAGAGTATTTTAAAGTCACCTCACATGAAAAAACCCAGTTCTCAATTACCATGGTCAATTCATCATTAAAATCATATCATCATGAATCATAGATAAATAAAGTAAGAGAGAGAGGGTTGGGGTTGTTGTTGTATTGTTGTGCAGGTATAAATGCTTTTCTCATTTACAGCCCAATAGGTGAACGGGTGAGAAGCCGTGTAGAACTGACATCAGTGCTGGACGGAGTCCTCGACTTGTCTACGTTTGATTACAGGACAGGGAAGTTCTATGAAGGTGTATCACCACCGACAAGAGTTCGAAACAGAGTGAAGGTCAGTGTTTCCCCTGTGTGTACAGCTTTTCTTGGGGGGTACAGCTTTTTAAGTGGTTGATCTTTGATGTGACATTTTCTGGCGTGTGCTCTCTGTCCGCTGGTGGGGGTGTGCTCACCTGTGCATCAAAGAGCGTGCCGCAAGGCAGAACTTTGCCGTGTGTGATACAGAGAGCAGAGAATTGTAAACCGGCGACCATGTAGACAGAAATGATTTGCTGTGGTGTAAATAAAATAACTAACATAAGACTATTTAGTTTGTTTAATAAAACGACAAGGTATAGACCCCTTCTATAGGAAAGTTAATCTGAAAGACATCTGTTGTGATCTGGGGATATATATATATAAAAATAATCTTGATCTTCAAGTAAATTTACCAACATAATGGTAGAGGAAGCACTAAAGGTGTTTGCCTCATTATCACTTAGGGCTGGGCGGTATGACTTAAAACTTAAACTGTGGAGTAATTTGAAACATCTTGTGGTAACGTACATATTGAGATATGTATATTTTCTGGCTGTGTACATTTTTCTGCTCTTGAGAATTCTTTTTTCCACTTGCTCATGGACATAATGAAAATCTCTACCTCGGCCAAATTTCTATAATTTGTATCCCATACAATTTATACTGGCCACCCCTATTATCACTTTTAGATAAGGCCCAGATTTTTTTTTTTTTTAGTCAATGAATGGTCATGGTAGAAATCAAGTTCAAGTTGAACACTATTTTTTATCACCAATAACTAAGATCATAATTAGTTAGCTGTTAATAAGATACTTTCATATGTTTCACATGATATGTTGTTTGAATTTTGATAAATAATATGCAAATGCTTGGCTGATTGTCACCAATTGTTGATTTTGTGGATTTTTTTTCTTCTTTGTGCAATCAAAACTTTCAAACCAAAATGTGTTCACGGACTAGCGCATGCTTGACCGTTAATGGTCATCTCCAAATATGTGTTTGTTTTAAAAGTTATTTTCCATCTCTTTCTCATCCATTAGAAAAAGATGCGGGAACGATCTTCCTCAGAGTCCAGCTTCATGGAGAGAGGAGAGGGGGCAGACACACCAGACTCTTACCACAGACTCACACCCAGCCTGGGGCCCAAAAATGTTTACTCCAACCAGTCGAGCCAATCTTTGCACAGTACACTGGGCACACCAAAACAGTTGTCTCGCACTGAGGATCCTCCTGATTCACAAGATAAAATTAGACTTCCTTTTCCCTCATCATCCAAACCACTGCGACTCCCATCCATAAAAGGAGAATTCGGGTCAGAGGACAGTACTCTGTGAGTCTGTGACCTGTTGATATTTCTAATTAACTTTATCATTTGGAGCACTCCTGTAACTTAAAGGACACTTACAGGGATCATAATGTTATACTTTTTCACTGCAGGGTCTGTGCCAGATGTGGCATTTCCTTCACTGGCACATGGTATGACAAACAAAGGAAGAGGCCTTGCTGTCCCTCCTGTTGGGGTATGTCTGTACAGAAGTGTACTATTTGTACTGTAAGTACACTTTGTAAGTGTACTATAAATCAGTGTACTGATTTGACTTAAATGTGAATATTACCTGGTTTCTTTTATCTGTATAACAAAGAAATCATTACTGGAAATGTTGGATTGTGGGGGGGGGGGGAATTTGAGATCATTTTGGGAAACGCACTATTTCCCAAACCTCAACATTTTCTGACATTTGGTGGGCCAAACAACTAATGAAAATAATTGACGGATTAATTGATAATGGAAATAATTATTAGTTGCAGTCTTATAGTAATTCTCAGTCCAAACTGATGTGAAACAATCCGATAGTAGTTTTAGCAGTATTGCATACCTTAGACTTAAAACTGTTCTCATCCTACACCATTTGTCTCTTTAACTAAAGCATCTTCAAAGACAAAGGAGCATCCAATGATTCGTTTCAGAAAGGTAATTATTTTTTTTGTGAGCATCATGTGTGCATAAGCAGCTATGTTTACTTTAATGATCCAAGTAATAAAATCAAAGTCAGAGTTTCTATGACATTTAAATTGATTTTTCAGACATGCATTTTTTTGAGAATTTTGCTCAACAACAGTATGGTAAGACCATAATCATCAGAACTGATGGGTACCCCTCTAACGAAAAGAAAAAAGCAAATATGTGCAACTGGGACTGTTAAAAGACAAACCAGACCTCAATTCTTCCAACTGTCTCACAGACAACTTGAAGTCCATCCTGACAAAGTGCGGCAATAAACTTTACTCTCCTTTGTTCTCCTTTTTCTTTTTATTCAGTAAAATGGCTGAGCCCCAGCTCATCGCCAGTAGATGCTGATTCCTTCTAGGAAGCAATTTTTCCCAAAATCTTATAATCTTTCATTTTATTATCTCATTTTAATTTTATTATCTTAAAATTGTTGTGGTCAATGTGAATAGTGAGGTTGTGTTAAAACTTCAGATTTATTTGCAATTTCATGCTCTTTATTTGCATTACAACGTTAATGTGTAAACAAGATCTTTTTTTTTGCTCTTGTTAAATGTAGTGGATTCCTTGTGGTCAGTGTGTGGGATGTCACAACACTGTTAATTGTGGGCAGTGTGCCAATTGCAAACATGGATTGCAGAGCCCAGAGTCCCGTAAACGTATATGCCGAAAACGCAAGTGCATATGTCCTATTCGCAAGGTAAGCTGCGGTAGACACAACAGTAGCCGTGTATGTTGCTGCCCAATATTAACCTTGCTCTCACTAACCAACCTTTTGTATCTGTATGTCACATCAGGGACCTGGAAGTGGAGGCTACCAGCAGCAGACATCCCATAATGACATCCCTGAAAACTTTGATGACACAAGTATAAGCCTTCAGGTAGATAAGGCCTGCATAGCCAATGTAACTAATTAATGTGTTTATTGTTGGGTGGTCAAAGATCTCATAAGGTGTGTCTCAATTCAGAGTCTGGATCCTCCCAAGTGCGCAGTCAACGGAGTTATCTCCTCTGTCAGCTGCTCACTTGGGAGGAGACGGAGGTCATCTGCACACAAATGTTGCTGTGTGAAATGATTCACACAGCAACATTTCAGCCTAAGTCATACAACTCACAGGTTCTCCTTTTTCTTCTCCTATTAAATTCCGGCACTCCATGCACCAAGAGGGGCCACACAGTTGGTGTAGTGGTTAGTACTCTTCCCCTTGCTGCAAGAAGACCTGGCTTTGCAACCCAATCAGAACATGGGCTCCGTTTTCCCCATGTGAGCATGGGTTTTCTCCAGGTTCTCCAACTTCCCCCACACAGGACTAGGCAAATTGGACACTAAATTGCCTGTAGGTGTGAATGTGAGAGTGGATATTTGATCCGATGTTGATTTTTTTTTTTTTTTTTTTTAAAGTAAGTTCTAGTTTTGTGTTGAACCAGTTATTATTTTTGTGATTAGTTTTAGTTTTGATGGACCCTTCAATTAATGACATTTTTTAAAATATTTCATGTAATACTGGAGTATTACAGGCTGAAAAACAAACATGGACATGGACAACTTTCCCTTAATGTGATGTTTTTTTATATATATATAATATAATATAACTTATTTCCTCACAGATTTATATGTATGATATGATTATATATGTAAGAGAATATGTAAGTAAACCAATGCAGTCAACTCTATAATTATTAATATTCACAGCAGATAACTTTGGACATGAAATATTAGAACTAACACAAGTTTAACCAGGTCAAATCAACTTGCTTAAGCTTCTTCATTCTTTTCAATAATCCTTAAAAAATAATAAATAAATAATATGAAGAGAGATTTAAAAATTACTTGGTAAGTCCCTGTCAATATTTAATGAAATGCTTTTAAATTATACCTAATTAAGTAATAGTTGTATTTTATTTTCATATTGTTTTTTTGGAGTTAATTTTATTTATTTATTTATTGCATTTGTGTTTGTTTTCCAAATATCCACCCATCCAAGCTCCACTCAACCTGTTTTAGTGTTCCTGTAATGAAGTTTTACCAAGAAAAAAAAAAAAAAACAGCTCGCAAATGTTGTCAGCATTTGTTGGCCACATGAGAAGGATCCGACAATTTGCTTGACAACTGGGACACATTTTAACTGCATCCAGACGACGAGTCATCTCCTATGAGGATCCGGACTCTCAATTGAGGCACAGCAATCGTACTACTTTTACAACATGTAGAGTGCTGTGTGTTCCAAGTCTGTATGATAATCCTAATGACTTTTAAGTGATTTGAATTAATCTAATAAAAAAAACACAAATGTTTCAAATACACCTTCGCTGGGTCAAGAATATGCTGTACATACACAAGTTTATAGAATAGATCAGACTTGTCCACATTTATTATATATCATTAATATGGGTTGGCTTTTCAGTAATTTCAGTGTTAACTGAAAATTAAACATTAATATGTTTAACTTCTAATGGCAACCTTTTTTTTTTTTTTACAGAGTGAATTTGCAGATGCACAGGTAACATTATTTGAATATGAGAGTTTATCTTGATTCCTAATAGTTGGTATTGTAGCTTATATTTAAGCCCCAATGTTTTTTATTGCCACAGCACCCAAGTCTCAAAAGCAGTGACACGGAGAATTTCTCAGTCAATGTTGACGTTGAAGATGAGGAAGATATATCAACTGACGATGATGATGATGTGAGTATTTTTGTCTTTCTGATATGAAGACCCATCCAGTGTTCCTGTTTCCTGTTACTTATGCCTAGACATGCACACACACCCACACAAACACATCTCTGATGGAATCTGATAGGGTGTATATTAATACCAGGTCTGAATGTGGCCTAAATAACAGTTCCTGGATATGCTGCATTACAGTACTATGTAAGCAGGATTTTGATAAGGGGCCTCAAAAACCAAAGGTTTAGATGAATTTGTTTGTTTTTTTTTTAATCACATTGGCTATCTTTTCACACGGAAACAGTAAGTAAACTTCATAACGCCACACTTGCCTTTTCTTGAATGCAACTGAAACCCTACTTTTGGGAAAAAGATGTCATAGTCCCACCTCTCTGTTGTTCTGGCATTCTTGTCATCCCCTGGTCCCCTAGTTACCCTGGCTTGGTTACTTCTTTTTCCATTTATGTGATTGTATTTGTTGTAATGTATACTTGTTTAAATAAAGCTTTATTTAAAAAAAAAAAGGTTCTCACACAGTGAGCACGCGTAATGCACAATGCTCAACATCATCTCTTTTGTTGCTGCTGCAGGGTTACAGTGCCACGTACAGGCCTGGCATATGTGCTACAGCGTTTAGAGTTGTTTTTGGTCACTTCATGCGAAATGATGCCGTGTTTATGGAAAAGGACAAAGAAAAAGGTTCTTTTGGGAAAATCGTGTTTCTGTCTGAATAAGGCCTTAATGGGCTTGTCTAGTCACTGAATAATTTTAACTGACTTAATATTTGTGCTAAGTCATTTAATTATCCATGTTTACAGTGGCATAAGAAGCGAAAGCGACGCTCGTGTGGAGAGTGCAAAGCTTGTCTTTGTAGGAAAGACTGTGGCACGTGTGATTTCTGTGTAGACAAACCAAAGTTTGGAGGTAGCAACAAAAAGAGACAGAAGTGTCGTCTACGGCAATGTCAGAGACAGGCAATGGTAAGACCATAATCGTTTTTTATGACGTACCTGTTATTTGAGGAAATTTATCTAATTGTGTTGGATCTAATTATCTCTATGCCAATGTTTGGCAGAGACACCTACTGCCCTTCCAGATAGGACAAGGAGACTATAAGCCAGAGGGTCTGCCAGGCAGGCCCAGACCCCATTACACATATAGTCGCAAATCAAATTTAAAGAAAAACAAAGGACCACAAGTTGGCTTGGACCTCACTGACGATGAAGACGATGACAGTAACTTCCAACCAGTGCGTACACATTGATCCTCTAAGCTTATGATTGAAAAAAGCCAGCAAGACATTTGATTAAAGGGTCAATTGACTTTTTGGCTGTTATAGATGAGTTGGAGTTCTGAGCCTGCCAGCAACACACACAGTGAGCTGAGAGACCACCAATCACCTATGCAGGTTTGAGACTACACTGGTATCTGTAAAGCTTAACCGTAAGAGCTCCAGTCCAAACAGAATGCTAACTTTGTCTTTCAGCAAATGAATTATTCCAATTTGGGGCAGAGGACTGGACTTTGTGACAGAGTCCCTCACATCAGCAACCATAACAGCGACCAGCAAGTAAGTTTACATTGTTCCTTCTGTTTTGTATCAGTTTTCTCTTTAACTTACACCGATGCTCCCCTCGGGCTCCTGTAGTTCACAGTGGGCAGACCCCTCCCCCCCACCTGTCCATAGATGCACGTTTGTGATAAAACTTAAAAACTCACTTAAAAACTACAAACATACTCAGTAGTTCAGTGAGAACAAGAATGGATCTGTACATAGTGAAGCATGCAGCATCACCAACTGAATGATGTACATTTCCCTCACAAAAAAGGTGTTTGTGAGGGAGTGTTTGTTGAGTGCATTGCTTTCCATGGCTGTTAGTGTGCGTGTAGTGTATTCCAACAGCTCTTGGGGTTCTTTTACTTTATCATTTATCTTGCACCATGTTCCTTAATTTCATTATCTATTTCTTCACATCATGCTCGATGTGCATAGGAGGGTATGCTACGTAATTCACATCTGAATTTAATAGCACGTTCATCCCATACATTAGCAATGTATCCGGTGCGCAAAGGCCTTTAATATTAAAGCTAGCTGTTTACATTTGCCTTAATGTATGTCACAAACGGTCAAAATGATCATGTCTAAAACAAACATTTTCAAAGATTGGTAGACTACAATGTTTACCTCTTATGGTTAATCAAGACTGGCAGAGACCGCCGCATAGACCTTCTGGTTGCCTGCGGGTGAAGCTTCTCTCCGCTCTATCACTCATGAAGTGAACCTCAACAGGTCATAGTAAAGAGAAAAAAAATCAATAACTAAAAAAAAATACCGGTATTAACTGGTTACCATTATTCTAAATATACGATTGCATTCCGGAACACTTAAATATAAAGTTTCTGGTTTTCATTTTCGAAAGCCTTGATTCTTACACAAATTATAGATGCATTTAGGGCTGCAGCAATCAAATATTTTAGTAATCGAGTAATCTATAGATTATTCTGACGATTAATCGAGTAATGGGATAAAAAAAAAAACTAGAACATTCTGCATTCTGTACTGTGATTGTTTCTCGGTTTAGTTTCTTAGTTGTCCCATACTTTTGACACTTTGTTTCTTAAGCTGTATATCTTCCCCTTGCCCTTGCTGCCTTCATCCTTCCACGTTTCAGTTACATTAGTAGCAAAGCTAACTTCATCTTAAGTGATCACCTGGGCTCTCAAGTTTGGAACTTGTGGAGTGAGATTGGTGGTGTTGATGAGAGGGGGTAGGGGGTTAGTTAGTGTTTGAAGATAATATGTTAATTTAATGAAGGACAGTTTCCACTAAACCATATAAATGGTTTTCTTTATTTTTAAACGACAAATGATTGAGAGACATGTCCAGAATGAAATTATCATACATTCATAGATTACAAATTTATGTGCGATGAGTTTTATCACTTAACACCGTAAGAAATGTCATGTGTGGCGTGTGAACTTATTGAAATGCGTGTGAGACTTGAGAGCTCTGGTGATCACAATGGTAACCATCCTGGCAGACTGTTGGTGTAAGTGAGCGCATAGTGTAACTGAAATAACCACTGCCCGGATGCGCAAAATGTAACACTGTATTTAACGATTACTCGACTCAGATAATTTGCTTCGAGTAATTTCAGTAATTGAATTACTCGATTTATTCTAGGAATCGTTTCAGCCCTAGATGCATTAGATTTCTTGTTGTGGATCAGAGATTTCTTACATGAGATTTCTTACACTCCTTACGCGAGTTATGCATGAATTAGTTATAACTGACAAAAGGTTCAGGAAAAGGATAAGCTTATACTTACCCTTACCCTTGTCAACTAGGACCAGCGAAGGTGGGATGCAGAGAGGTCACTCTTTGGCAGAGATGGTGAAAAGGATGTTGAAGAGGAAGAGGAGGCACCAATGGTAAGTGTCCTCCTTAGGCCATATCTATATGCCAATGGAACGAAACAGAAACAAATCTTTTTCTTTGTCATCTTGAAAGAGTTCCTATAAACATGGCATCATTGCAGGAAGTCTCCATCCACACAAACTACTCAAAAGCTGTAACGCCTGACCAAGCAGGAGAAAATAAAAGTTATAATAAAGCAAACAGACCAGTCGACAGTGATGCCAACTTCCTGGCTCCACTAGTCTACTTGCCGATTTGTTTTTGTCAAGACACTTAACCTCAGGCTTCTCCTGACGGCTGTGTCAGCAGCGTGTGAATGGGTCTGAAAGATGAGTGATAGAAAATGCGGTGCACATAGTTGCACAGTATGAAGTGTGAATGAATGGGTGAATGACAAAATAGTGCTTAAGAATAGAAAAGCATTATATAAATAGTAGACCTGCGGGGCCATTTTTTCCCTCCAAATACCAACTAGTTACAAATCAAGCGACTTTTCTGTCATGATCCTTTCAGAGAAGGAAATTGCAAGTTTTGCTGCACAATTGTTTTATCTAGCACCATTTACTGCGGGCAGAGAGTTAGTCTGACTGTAGACATCGATCGAGAGAGAGAGAGAAAAACACGGACCGCCCAAACTACGCAGAGTCACAGACAAGAGTGAGCTGTGGATGTGCAGTGCAGCTGATTGTGCGGAACAATCACTCATCTGTATTGTTGATTCAAGAAAAAATCGTGTTTGTGTAAATAGATTTTGGACAGGATGCTCTTTTCAGGATGCCTTTAGTTACTTTTCATTGAAAGTATTTTGCAACACTGCCCAACAGTCTCCATTTGACAAGTCCTAAATAGAGCCAGTGAATGCCAGCACAAGAAACAGGTGGGACTTCTAGCATATTTGGTGGCGTCTTAAGGTTTTGGTTTGATTTTCTGGGACCTGTTTTCAAAAAATAACTTCAGGTCTACCAAAACACTGTTTCTGCATGAATATGATTTTAAAAAGGATAAGAAAAAAAGAAAAAACAAAACAAAACAAAACAAAAAAAACCTATGCCAACTGAGCCCTGGGCCTTCATTTAACTCATCTTTTTAGTATAGCAGGGTGGATTGGGATGGATTCTTTATTTATTTCAGTTCTCCTTGGTTCTTTGTCCTCAGCTCTTGGGGCCAGCATTTAATTAATAGTAATACTTTTTTGTTTTAATACTGTTTTTTCCTGCAGATCACACAGATCTTCAGTTTGGATGATCCCACAGCAGGAAATGGTGCCGATAGTGAAAATGACTTGTTGAAACTGCTCCAGTCTTTGCGCTCCTCTGCTCTACCAATCCTATGGTATGCTATAATGGTGGAAGGCCCACAGCTGCAGCTCATCCAGTGTTCCAAACAGTCCAGCATGACTGACACCATGGTGCTGATTGACCCGGGCTTCTTCTATCAGATCACTGTCCAAAAGCAGCCCCTGCTCCCAACCCACCCGTTGTATGACAACCACCCACCTCGCTTAACCTCAGTGAATGAGGTGGTCAGTCTGCTGTTGGGCCTGGAAAAATATGTCGTGTGCCAGGGCCTGTCCCCCAAAGATCCATTGCCAAATAAAGACCCAATCATACTAGAACGGGCATCAACATGCGATTTCTTGGTGAAGAAGAATGTTAGCATCTGTTGTAAGTGCAGAGTGCTGCAGGGAGTTTAACATCAGCGCAAACATAAAAAAAAAATAATCTTCACAGGTTTCACAGGTGCAGTTTGTCAGTTATTGTTTTTTGTTCCAGTTGTTTTAATTGCAATATCATGATTTAGTTATTGCAGGAATCACACCAGATGTTCCAGTAGTTGTGTAGATTAGCAATTTACCTACATTTAGAATTTTATAGTAAATTATACAATCTTTATATCCGTTCTCAAGTCTTGAAACAACTTAATATTTTATTTTTCATTCTGTCCATGTGACACCACTTTCTGTTTAATACTTACATGAACTTAATGTTAATACCTATAACTTATTACTTATGCAAAATATGTTTTTAAACTAGACTTGATTGTAAACAGAAATACAGAGTATTTATCATTTGTTTTTGAAATTTTCAAGTTCTTGTTTACTTATCAGGATATAGGATGGTTTTAATTGGCATTTACCACATTTTTCAAAATGATATCTGGTAAAAACCAAACATTCTTGTGTAGTATGATGATTGATAGTGAATGGTGTATGTTAATACTTGTGATGATTTTTTTTTAAACTGACTACTACTCCTCCCCCTAATTGGATTAAATATCTGTCAAAGTTTTTGCATTCTTAAAATGAATCACATTTGTTTGGGTTTAGGATCTGTTTATTATTTTACAGTGTTATATTCTTGTGCTTTAAAATAATAAATAAATGCTTTATTTCCCCATTGTTGCCTTTTGAGGGCAATATACAAAGAAAATCTTATGGATTACTTTTCTTAATACCTGATATTTATACTTGATGTGAAACATAATGATCCTCCTTGTGTGTTTGAAGTGTCTCTCATGCCATCAGACAAACTTACAAAGATGAAGATATTAACATTTCTTATGCCCTGCTGATAAAATATATACTTTTTTTTCTAGATGTGTTTGAACTGTACATGATCTAGATTTGTGTATGTTGGAATTAACAATATGCTAACATACACGAACTGGTAAATTAGTGGTCTGTATTGATATAGTGCTTTTTCTTGTCTTGATGACAACTGAAAGCTGCTTTACCCTTCAGTTTTAACCCACTCACTCACTCACTCACTCACTCACTCACACATTTATACAGTTAATCTGTGTGCTGAGCTTATTTTTATCACATTTCTATCTGTAACACATCTTTCATACCCATTGACATGCTTCAGTCACAGTCACCAGTAGCAATCCAAGTGTCTTGCCCAGGGACACATTAGCATGTGGAGCGGAGCCGGGAATCGAACCCTTGTCCCTCCAGCTGAAGGATGACTATGCCACTCATCCATTGTCAACATTATCTTCGAGATTTTTTTTCCTTTTTTTCAATTTAATGGAAGCCATTAGTTTCATTGTATACTTAATACAAAAAACAACTGAATGCTCCAACACAGATGGCTTGGTCTAGCACGTAGCCTGAGCAGTGCTGCCCTGTATGGCACCAGCAACATACTGCAGCTCCCAATCGGTGGCCTTGCCAAAGAGTTCATGGTGGGACGCGCTGCAGTACAGGGAATCCAGACATCCAAAAGTGGCATCAGCTTGCATCCAGGTGCAACCAAGCAGGAAATTGAGGGCAGACAAAGCTCTGGAGGTGGCTGAGTCATGACTGAGGCAGAAGGCACTGGTGGGGTCCATAGCCACATGGTGCATAGGCATTGGCTACTTCCCAGCAACCAGGGCTGACAAGGCCTAAGGCAAAGAGCGGCAACATTTTGTTCAGGAGGAAGTATGAGCCAGCAGGAAGGTGGGAATGAGGCAACAAGGAGCAGGGACAAAATGGGAGAATGTTCTGCTTCGTAAGATCATCTGGTCTAACATATAAAAAGCAGACTTTCTTCGAATCAGGTTTTTTTAGTTCAGGCTGTTTACAACGTCCTACCCATTCTAGCCGATGTCCTAACAAGTCTGGCCAACCTCTACATCTAGGGCAAAACTGATACACCAGCCTGTCCCCAATGTTCAGAATGAGCATTCCTGGAACACCTCAGCAGCTGCCAAAGACTATCATGTTCCACAGAGCCAGAGAGAAGCCCATTTCACAACCACGGGCAAAGTCTGGCCTTCTTACCTCCACCACGGATTGGAAACTGGAAATGGACCTTGGCAAACAGCTGAAGCAACACAGCTTCAACAACAACACAGCTTTGACCAGACATGAATATCATGTCAGATTCCACCAAGAGTGACAAGGCCAACGAGAGGAAGAGTGCTAAATACCAGGAGTTGGTGGACAAGTGCAAGAGGCAATGCTGGAGAACTCACTGTGAAAATCTGGAGGTGGAATGCAGAGAATTTGCTGGACGGTCACTCTGCAGAGTGTACACGCTGCTGGGCCTCACTGGGGAGGCAAAGAGGAAGGCTATTGGGTCCGCAGCTGAAGCTGCAGAAAAAGCCACAATGTGGCTATGGATAAAGACCCGGATGGGTTGCCTGGACGAGGGTGTCTGATGTTAAAAGACCCAAAACACCTGATGACCCCAGGTTACATCACAGATGATGTGTCCCAGCGCATCCGCAAAATGTATCTTTCAACTTACCAACACGACAAAGACATACATCACTCCTGGTGAAGAACTACCCCCAGAAGACCAAAAGGGACTTTTTTTGACTGGCTTGTACAAAGTCCTGACTTATATCCCATTGAAAATCTTTGGGGTGAACAGAAGACAAAGGTCCATGCCAGAAGGCCATCAAAGCTTGAGAGATTTGCCAAAGAAGAATGGGCTGGGATTCCTCAGGAGACATGTCAGGGAGTTGTTGAAAACTACAACAAACGACTGCAGGCTGTTATCCAGCAAAAAGGATATTTAACATCTATTTGCACCTTGGTAGTGTTTGGTTTTTGTGGAATAATTTTATTTCAGTGTGAAATAACATGTCCCACATAGCAAACTTTTTTTTTTTTTCCAACAGTTGTTTTTTTCTTTTTTGGTGATTTTAGTTAAATCGTGATAGATCAGCTGTGCAGGAGAAGTCGTCACATTAACCAGATAAAAGGAATCTTTTAATGGGTTATTTTTTCTGCAAATATATATTTTTATATTGTACCCTGAACTGGGCATTTTTGTTGTTTGTTCTTTTGATTTCTTTAAAAAAAAGAATCCACAAATATGGGATATATATATATATATAAATGTATATGTGCCACTATCTTGTTGGAGTTCAAAATAATTAGTTGTTTTGGTTGTTAAAAATATAAATATAATATCAGCCATTTGTAGTTTATTTGTTTCTCAAATGTAACAAATGAATGATAAGTCCTTATTCAAGTTGTACACAGCATAAGTGTAATGAAACTACAATGTAATATATATGCAGTGTTTTCTTCATTTAAGGGATCAAACTGCTTTTGCGGCTCGAGATGGGTTTTATTTGGTTGGAAGCCTAAATCGTCTCTCTTCATGCTGAAGGTTGCCAACCCCTGGTGTAGCCACATAACTTACCAATTCCCTTTCTTTTTCTTCGAAAAAATTCCAGCAGGTACATCGAGAGGTTAAATGCTGCCCTTGACAGTTTTAAGTCCTGAATCACAGTTCTTCCTGTCCCTCAAAACCTGACTGCTGGTTTTATAAGCCAAAATATCCTAAAAATTTGATATATTTAAATATATCTGATATAAAATAAATATATCTAAAATATATTTCATTTTTCAACATAGTTGTAGAACTAATAGTAATATTTTTAGTTACTTATTTTTTTCCAGTTTTGATTTTGTGTTACACCAATTTTATTAGTTTTGTGATTATTGGTCTTTTGATGGACCCTATAGTTATTACTAGTTTTTTGAATATTTTAGGTAATACTGGAGGAAATATAGATGTATCAACACAGACACCGGCGGGTGATGTATCGCATCTCACGTGGGGGTCAAACAAGTACAATTTTCCTTAAATTGTCAGGGTCTGGTTCCTCATGGCTTTTATTTTGATTATGTTGCTGGCATTTCCTGTGTTTGTGTTTCCTGTGTTTTGTTTTGCAGGTGGGTGGAGTTCCAGAGTGCGCACCTGAAACTCATCCTCATCAACCTGCAGCATTATAACCCCTGGTTCCTCACTCCACAATCACCAGCGCATTAAGTCACGTCAAGTGGTATCACTCACTCTCAGCCTCTAAGACCGTGTTTTTGTTTGAACTAGTTTATCTCCTGTGAATTACTTTTGAATTCTTTTTTCTAATCCCTTGTTTTTCCTTTTTGCTCCTAGTTTCCTTGGACTCTGTGGACTCTGCCCAGCCGCCTGTCCCCCTTTGTTGTTGCGTTTTTTTGTTAATAAATTTAGTTACTTCTTATTTTTATGTCCAGACATCTGCTGATTTGGGGTTCAGTTAATTTAAAGACTCTAATCATCACAGTACACACTGGCCAGTATTTGTATTTGATACACCCCATTTAAGGACTCATGCTTAGTGAGCCAATTACTCCTGCTCAGGCAGGAAAAAAATTCAGCTGCTGAATATTCTATTGATTTCAGGATTCTGGCTGCGGAAGGAGGCTGAAATGTGTCAGCCTTAAAGGTAGCCTTTTTAAAGGGGCTAAATGATGAATTAAAGGCAACTAGGGACGCACCAGAATCCCTAGTGGCTCTCATAAGCTTGGCAATAAAAATTGATAACAGAAACAGAGAAAGACGTTGGGAGGCTAAAACCTCCAGGCAGGTCTCCCCGGTACTTTCTTCCCAGGGTGACGTCGTCTCCTGCCCTGGTGTCTTCACTCACATGGCCGCCACCCGCTCCAATGTCTTCTTCCCTTCTGCCCACACTTGAGGTCCCTGCACCCGCTTCCACAGACTCTGATGAACCCATGCAACTCGGCAGCACACCCCCACCCTTGCAGAGCGGCAGAGGAGAGTCCAATCTGGACATCTATCGTCATCTATTGTGGAATGTCTGGACACTACAGAGGCTTACAAGGGGAGGCTCACCCAGAGAGAAGAGCATCCAGGTGAGCAAAACTGCTTCTCATCCCTGCTTTTCCAACAGGACTTGCCGCTCTCACTCACCAGGGCTCCACACACTCACTTCAGGCTTTAGTAGCGCTGACGAGAATTTTATACTGACGCTGACTTTCTTAAAGACAAACTTCCCCATAATATCCGTAGAGCTTCCCAGACTGATTTCTGCAATAGACGGCTCGTCTCTACTGACTGTGACCCAGCAGACTGTTCCCTTGTCATTAACTCTATCCGGAAACCACCATGAGCTAATATTGTTTTTGTTATCACTTCCCCTTCCTCACCGGTGGTGTTAGGGCTCCCTTGGTTAAAGTTGCACAATCCCCAGTTTGATTGGACCACCTCTTCTGTTGCTAGCTGGAGCACTTTTGTCACACATACTGTTTTGCGTTCCGCTAGACCCTTGTCTCGCCCTACATCTGCACCTGTTCCACTGCCCAGTCTTTCTACAGTTTGCTCCATATTAAATTACATTAATCTTTCCTTATTAACTGGATATGTACACCAAGCTTTTAAAGTTGCAGTTATTAAGCCGCTTCTCAAAAAAGCTATCCTCGACCCAGGTGTTTTGGCCAATTATCCACCCATATCAAAATTTCCCTTTTTTTCTAAAATACCAGAAAAGGCAGTTGCAAATCAGTTATGTGAATATCTGCATAGTAACAGGCTGTTTGAAGATTTACAGTCAGGATTTACGGTAGATGACACCATGACGCAGAAACAGCACCTAGTTAAAGTTATCAATGACCTCCTCTTGACCTCAGATCTGTCCTGTTAGAACTTAGTGCTACATTTGATACCATTGATCATAAAATTCTCAGGTACTGCCCTCTGCTGTTTCAGTCATACTTGTCTAATAGATTCCAGTTTGCTCAAGTTACTGAAAATGGCTCATTGCAGACAAAAGTTAATTATGGAGGGTCATTTTATCCTTAAAGGATGCTGAAAAAACTAGTTCATGCTTTTCTTACATCAAGATTAGATTACTGTAACTCAGTACTATCTGGATGTTCTATTAGATCTGTTAAAACTCTTCAGTTAATTCAAAATGCTGCAGCACGAGTTCTAACGGGAACTAGTAAGAGAGAACACATCACCCCAGTGTTAGCTTCTCTACACTGGCTCCCTGTACAGTTTAGAATTCAATTTAAAATCCTCCTCCTCACGTACAAAGCACTTAATGATCAGGCCCCATCATATCTTAAAGATTTAATTTCACCTTATCAGCCCAACAGATCACTTTGGTCCCAAAACGCAGGTTTACTTGTAGTTCCCAGAGTCCATAAAAGTAGAATGGGAGGCAGAGCCTTTAGTTACCAGGCTCCTCTCCTGTGGAACCAGCTGCCAATGTCGGTTCGCGAGGCGGACACTGTCTCTGTATTTAAAGTTAGACTTAAAACCTTCCTTTTTGATAAAGCTTATAGTTAGAGCTGGCTCAGGGAAACCTGGACCATCTCTTAGTTATGCTGCTATAGACCTAGACTGCTGGGGGATTTCCTGTGGTGCACTCACTCTCTCTCTCTCTCTCTCTCTCTCTCTCTCTCTCTGTCTTCATCTTGCAGACTGCAGGACCAAGTTCCAATTTTTGATGCTAGTATTATTATCACTAACAACAGTATTAGTGTCATTATTATTATGCTTTGATTTACTTGATACAACTGTTGTATATTTGCTCCTGGTCTCTCTCTTCTGTCTCTCCCTCACCTCCCTCTTTTTCTTTCTCTCCCCCCTTTCTGTCCCCCAC
>JAFBJR010000223.1:34893-56817 GCA_016785285.1 Brachirus orientalis | reverse complement strand
CTGTCCCCCATTTTCCTCTCACCCCAACCGGTCGAGGCAGATGACCGCACATCTTTGAGCCTGGTTCTGTCACAGATTTCTTCCTGTTTTTTCTCTCCACTGATGCCTAGTGCTTGTTCATTGTGTGAACTGTTGGGTTTCTTTTCTCTCCGTAATATTGTAAAGGTTTTGGCCTTATACAGTACCTTGAGATAATGTATGTTGTGATTTGGCGCTATACAAATAAAATTGAATTGAAACAAAGAGGTGTGTGTGCGTGCGTGTGAACAAAAACAATAATTTTTCCATAATACAACAATCACAGACAGTGAAGGACATTTTATCATCATTAATATATCAATCAACAATAACCCTTCCTTAACCTCTTTTTTCCACCTCAAATATTTCCAACTGCCCACTTATAATAGGTGGTGATTTTTATAAAATTATCGACCCATCACATCGCTAAATATGTGTGTGTATGTATTTATTTATATTTAATCATTATTAGTTTGTCAGTTTATTATATTTATCTATTTAATTCTATTATTTTATTTGATTATTTTTCCCTCATTTGTCATCTCCCTCTGATGCTCATGATGAAGATGATGTTGGTTGGTTGTTACAGTTATTACTATTACTATTAACGTTATTACTGCAATTTGATATTATTCATTGTTGTATGCTGTTTGTTTATCAGTTTCTTGTCTGTGTTCAATAAATGTACTGTATGGGTCAAGATAAAGAATATTAGAGGGTTAAAAACAACCCACAAGAAGGAATGAGCCAGATATTCTTCTTATACACAGTATTTTAATTGACTGAGAAACTGTGGGGGTTGTCATTATATATTGTTGTTTCAGAAAAGAGAGATGAGGAGTTAAGGTGTTGTCTCTGAAACTAAAGACAGTCTGTCAACAATTCCATAATCATTTTCTTTTTTGCTATGTGCACAGAAAATTGTGAGCTGACAATGTCTTAGACCAAATTCATGTTCACTTTTAGTAACTGGCAATAGGGAAAACTTTTATTCATGCTGTGCGGGTGGTAGCTGAAAAATGTTTCCACGCTAGACTGTAACAGCACTGTTTTATAAACTCACTTTAAAAGTGTCAAGACACATTAGCCAGTCCAAGTGCCCCCCTTTAAGTCCTTAACCCTCAACACCTTTGGTCACACCTGCCAGGTGCCAAAGTGTGAGAGACACAAGGGTGCAAAATTTTATAACAAATGAATAAGACAATGTTCATGAGTATGTGCTATACTGCATTACCTTGACACCAAAAACTTTCCCCCAAACTTGCCAGATTTTGTTTAACTTTGTTGACTTATAGAGTGAATGAGGGATTATTTAAAAAAAATAGTTAATATTTCTTTTTTAGCAGAATGTCATTATCATGCAAAAAAAATAAAAAATAAAAATAGTTGATTAATAAACCTAATATCACACTCTTACTTTTCTATCATTAAACAAAAACTTTTTCTTGTAAATGTAGCATTAAGGTTAAAAAGGTTTGCCAACGTCTTCCCTGTCATTGTTTTACATTTCCATCATAAGTTGCAGATTAGTTTAGGCTATGAACTATGGGTGATTCCCTCGGGCAACATTCTGCAGAGATGGGAACATTCACAAAGCAGCCAAAAAGTGCTTAAAACAACCATGAAACCCAGAAAGGGCCCAAACACACACTGGAACAGACCTAAGGGGTGACCATGGACACACTTCTAAATCTGTGAGTCTGAGTGTAAACATTTAGACAGAATCAGAGACTTTTTCTTCTCTTAAACCTGTGATTTGCCTGCAGTGACAGGTTAAAAAGATACGAAATAAGATAAGCATCTAACACATTCTTTGTTGATTTTAACATGACCATTTATTTAGTAGAATGAACACACAATCTCATACAGTAAAGGACAGGTCTATTCAGCCTCACCTCATAGGCCTTGGTATAAAGAGAAGTGAGAAAGTAAACAGCTGCACTTAAATATCTTTTAATAAAAAACAAAAAAACAGAACAATCAAATATTAACACATTACACTGCTGATTGACATGGTTTAACATATACTACCAATTCCTGCACGGATGATGGAGAGCTATAGTAGATAGCTACAAAATGTTTTGTTAATAAATATAGTATTGTATAATTTTGTTGTATAGCTAAATTTGTATAATTTATTTTAAACATATAGTACATTCTATGAAAAATATATGTACAACCCCCAGTGCACAGCAGTTTGGTCTTTAATTTTGAGTTTTAACCAGCTGGAAGAAGCTCTATGAAGCTGGGAACTGAGACGATGTAAAACATCAGGCAGCAGAAGAAATCAGGTATTATTCTATGATGTGCTACAGTTTGTAATGGTAGAAAACATTACTGATGTCACACAAAAATAATTACATTCAAATGAGCTCAAAGATGTCCAAAGGTGAGGTACAATAACTGGGCAAATATATATGTAATGTAACTTGTACAGTATAATTTTAGGTTTAATTTTACTGATTATTTCTTATTTACGTTTATTTTTCAGTTTTTGTGACATGACATAAAAACAAATACAAAATTGATGACGCATGAAGTCTCATGAAGCCAACTGGTATGAGACCTGCTCATACAATCACTACTGCAACAGCTCTGTTCTCCTTGCACCGTCAACCTAATTTTTTTTTTTTACAACCATTAAAGCAGTGCTCACATGGGGGTGGAAAGACTGGGGAAAGTTACTGTGATTAAGTACTTTTTTGTGGTTAGTTTTTTTTTTTTTTTTTTAAAGGGACAATGTTAGTATGGGAATAGAATATAATTCTAAAATCCTCAGTACAATCCAAATATACACTGATTAACACTCAGAATGACCTTATGCAAAACTCACTTGCTCAATTATAAACCCTGACTTATTTATTTTCACCTTGCAAGGTGACAATTTCATCAGTAATTAAGGCTTAAGAAGTTCATTGAGTGCTCTGTACGACACTCAAATCTTCCACAGATGAATGCAGAAGATTATTATTTTATACAAGTAAATTACCATCACACAGTTATGTGCTACTGCCATACAGTAGATCCAATAACAGTCCTTAGGTTTTGCCCAAAACTGGTCTAATTCTTCAGGGAGCGTCAGCACATAGGAAGAGCGATCAGCCAGCACTGAGCTGGCGAAATAAAATAAAAGAAAATCATAGTATGTAAATATCATCATTCCAAAATCACAAATTTAGATACATCATGAACTGGTTTCAGTGTTTGATTCGACTAAGCTCACAGAGGCTTAATGCTACCATATCAGATTACCAGAAAGCACATTAAAGTTTTTTAACCAAGGTTTCATTTTAATATTAACACATTTAGGGACTCCCATCCTGCTATACCAGTATACCAGTATTCTGATGGCTGTGAAGCTAATGATGCCTGAAGCAGGTTTTTGCATTTTCTCTAGTTCACAAACACACATTTACCAGCATGTATTAATAACATTTTTAACAGCACACGGGATTAATGAGAAATGACTTACCACTTTATTATAGCTGTTCTTTATATCTCAAAAGATACAAAATATTACTTTTATTTTGTATATATATTCTATTAAAAAAAGTATATTGGGATATCTTTTGGGGTTATTAGGAAGGATTTCACTGCTCATGTTTGACCAGAAATATTAAACAAAGCAATAAAGCCATATTGTTGGATAATCTCTAAGTCAACACTAATGCACGTCCACATGTGCATTCAGTTGGGATTTTCATGCTGGTAGAATCAACACAAGAAACTTACCAAGGCTTTTTCACACTGTACAGCTACAGTGTCTGAGGTTGCCATGTTTGTTTTGTAGTAGAGGTCACATTATATCAATTTATCTGTGGAAGTATGTACAGTAACTATGATCCCATTCAGACCTGGCATTAACATCCATACTGAGTGATCCAGTCATGTTAGATCATGCTAAATTCAGTTCTTAACATTTCTAATTCATCCATGAATGCTGTCTCAGATCTGATCTGATGTTTGAGGACGTAGGTGGTCACCTCGTGAGACCACTTTCTTAGCTGATGTCTTCTGACCTTTTGCAGTTTTTCAGCATTTTCACATTTGCCAGTGCCCTTACATTTATTTATTTACAGCTGCCACCACAATATTAACACTAATTATCACCATAATTATTTTTTCTGATGTTTAAAACTTATTTCATGTCACAGCAGACGAGTATAGGTTCTCCTAAGTTTTTCTTCTCTCTTTCTCTCTACATCACTTGCACAGACACACACACTGACACAATTAACCACATTGCCAACAGACATATCTGTACAGTCAGAGGGGCCGAATGAGTAATCACGTTTGCGATTATACCACAGTATAATAAAACAAGATGCAGTAACATCAAAGGCAACGATTACACTTAGATTACTTGCAAGCATGGGCAGAGTAGGCGGTTGAAGGAGGAGGGTTGAGGCTACATGTTGGACAATGACCTCAGCCTCAATGGAATCAATGGAACTCCTCTTTGACACTTGCATTACAGTGGATGTGTGGAACTATAAAAAAAGAGGATGCTGTAGTAGAGGCTGCCTTACTGCCAATGCTACCACACAGCCTGATTACATCTTGTGTGTGTTAATGTGTTTTCAGTGAGTGAGTGTGTTTGTGCCTGAGTGTATGGGTAGGTAGGTGAGAGGGAATGTGAGTGTGTGTAATGATGACAGCCATGTATCACTTAACTCAAATTATATGAATTGCACAATATTTACTTCTATTTCTTATAAAGAATGTACTAAAAGATGACAGTATCAAAACCATCAGGGCTGTGTAAGAATCTGGTGATGGAACTCTTCCATAGTTGGAAGGAGGAGGCAGCATTGATTGAGGCACAGAGAACGCTCAAACTATTGATTAACATAGACGATAAGGACCTTTAAGACAAATATTACACAATAAATCACAGTTACAATAGTGGTAATGAATAAACTGCAATTAGATTTTTTTTCTAAACTGTTCTACCAGTCAGACTCCTTTTGTTCTTGCGAACAGATGTAACGTCAGTGTGTACTGACAGCATGGAAAAGCCAGATAAGATCACTGAGGAGGGATGCTAATACCAGGTATGAGTGAAGCTAAGTTGTGTGTATGTGTGTTCTGCTGCATCACACAAGGGTGCCAGGGTCTGCACTGGGTTCCTTTGGGGTCACCTCTTGCATCTTTGGATCAGGAGTCTCCTGATAGAGAGAGAACTCCATTGACCTGTTTGAAAGGCAAGACAAATCAACACAGCTTTCCAGCAAACAAGAGACATGCAGTGACAACCCATATATATGAATCATGTTCAGAAAGGGATGGAAATTAGACAGACAATCTAGTAAGTTCATCATATCCCTCCAAAATTATGAAAGAACCAAAGATAATGCTGCCACAATTAAATGCAGCTTTACTGCATATTGAAATTTAGTATTAAGATGACAAGTACTAAAATGACTCATTTCCCTAAGCCACTAAGCAATTTTCAGTGATCTATGATTTGAGAAGGAATATGAGTCTGGAATGGGTATAGTTATTTCCCACTTTCAAGAGTTGTGACATACGGACGTAGAGGAAAATGCTTCTATGTGTGTCATGTTCCATGTCTGGATTGATGAATTGAATCATATGCGTGAGAGATACGCAGCTTTCCCCCCAGTCTACACAACACAGATTCGCCGCTTCTTCCTCCTCTCCTCCAGACTCCTCTCCACTGGATAAACCCAGTGACACCACTTCCTTTTCTCCATATCCTCCTGAACCCATGCACCTGGGAACCACACACCTGGACCCCGATGAGTTTATAGACTTTATAGACTCAGACTTCGCTAGACGTTTGGACCTGCCCTTGATTCCTGTAGACCCCCCCACACCTGTTTGTGCCATCGACGGCAGCTCTCAAGTCACTGTAACCCACCAGACTAACCCCAATTAACCATTTCAGGCAACTAATCTCCCTGTTAGTCATTTCCTCACCTTCTTCCCCCGTCACGTTCCATGTCTGGCTTGGGTTGCCTCTCCACCTTTTCTGGTCTAGTTTCCTGTTTTATTGTGTCATTGCCTTGTGTTTCCTGGGGAATTTGTTTGTACTTTGTTTCAGGAAGTTGGCTGGCAGGTGAGGCGGGGACTCTAATCATTGCAGCTGTTTCCGACCATCTAATCAGTCTCTTCCTACTTAACCCTGGCTTCCTACTTCCTGGTGTCAACGCATCTTGTCAGTTTCTTGGTAACCTCCGTCACATCACTCATTCCAGTCGTTTTAAGTCTAATTGTTTGTTTAATCCATTTTTGATCTTTTTCTAACGTCGCCTTGTTTCCTCTTTTTTGTACCTGGTTTCTCCTGAGCTCTGCCTTGCCAGCTGGTCAGCGCCCTTAGTTATCCTTTTTGTCTAGTTTTCGATTTAGCCTCAACGTCCCTGGTTATTCTCCATTCTGGTTTTTGTTTTATTTTTAAAACGCTGTTATTCCTTTTTTACTCCCACTTCAGCCTTTTGGTCCTTTTTGTTCCTTGAAGGACTTCCACAAATCATTACAATATGCAACTGAATGATACAATGTACAACCAATTAGACCAGTGATCCTGATGATGTATGCAGAGCTTGGTGTAGGTTTAGATAACAATGGCTATCTAGTATTTGTTAACGACTTTTGCCCGTTTTGAAGTGTGGTGGAAATGCAAACTACACACATTACCAGGAACTTCCTTTCCCTGGTATTAAGTTCTTGGTAAAAAAAAAAAAGTTCCTGGTAATTTTGGTGGAAAAGGGACTAAAGGGTGTGAATGGGTGAATAGCAAAAACTGTAGTGTAAAGCAGCTTTGAGTGGTCATCAAGACCAGAAAAGCACTATATAAGTACAAACCATTTACCAATAAAATAGAAGCAAAAGTCTAAAGAAAAGCTGCTCATAGGCGGACGCCATGTTGGATGCATACAAAAACTGCTAAATGTCACCTGTCTCATCATCATCATGTTAAGCCTACCTCTAGCACACTGGGGGAATGTCTGCAGAGCGAAATCAAATCGCTGGCGGATTTGTGTATTAAATTATTATTGCATATTATTATTTTCTTTAATGTTTGTAAATGCATTCTTAGAAAGTATATTCTTACCAAAATAAAAAGTACTGACCTTCCATGCAATGGGAGTCCATGGAAGCTGGCTGATTGGGGCATCTGAGGCCTCTTGAGATTTACTGCTTCAGCTGGAACAGATTGGCCCTGATGCACCAATGGGTGAGGGTGTGAGAGTCGGGAAATCCCTGTGTCATGGCCCTTTGAGACAGGATAACCTAGGGCATTCCTCAGGTACCAGTCCCTTAGCCCCTCCAGAGCCAGGGCTTTATGCAGACTTCTAGTTGAGTCATCTGGGGTTGGGAGAGAAAACTGTGGGGGTCTGTAGCTAAAGGAGTGGCCAGACAGCTCAGTCTGGTAAGGGTGCAGTGTGGGGATGGAAGATGCGTTGCTAGAGGCAGGAAGGGGAGACTCGTATGCTGAAAATAGGATTGCATCTTGGAGTTGTTGCTGCAAAGGAATAAAAGGCCCACAAGATTTGGTTCTGGTGACTTTGACCCTACGCAGCTCGGCCTGGGACCCTCGCAGCACCATAGGGCTATATGGAGATGCAGCACTAGGAAGATGCACCTGGGAATGAGAAAATCCATTCGCCTGAGGGGCCACTGTAGAGGATCGAGAAGTAGACATGTCCTGCCAACTCCTGCCTGTAGACTGGTACAGTTGGTGATGCACTTGCAAATTCTGGTGTTTTCCCCAAATATAGTCCAGTAATAACTCATTGTAGCCTCCACCTGCACCTTTGCCGCCCATGGAGAGACGCATTTTGCTGTGTTCTGCATAACTATCCACATGTCTCTGAGGGCTGCCCAGATTAGTGTGTCGCAGTTTTTCATCAGTGAGTGTCTCTGAGCTCTTGAAGGGCCCTCCTCTTGGGGGCATCCCGTTTCTGGGTGCCTGATCATCAGGGAGGTTTGATCTGTCCAGCAAGGCCTCTGAACTGTTACTGCGTCTGGCCCGGGAATTATATGGGCAGCCTCGGCATTCAGGGGAAGAGCCATCCTGGGCCAGTGGAATCATATATGGCACATCCAGGCTGCCAGACCATTGCTTCAACCTATTGCCCCCTGAAGCATCTGACCTAAGGATGAGAGCACAACAACAGCACAGATTAGGAGAGGACAAAACCATATAATTGCAGTCCGCAGGAAATAACTTACAAGAGGCTCAATTTCAGGACAGTCCAGTTGTATTTGTCTACCCTCTTCACTCTCCCCCAGCCCACCGACTGTCCTATCCAATAAATCAATCCAGGAATTAACTATTTGTGATAACAGCAGTTTGTGCAAAATAAACTATTACCACTCTTGCACAACCTTGCATTTTTGCCCAATCACTGCAACTTTTCTGCAATCGCCATAGTTTTGTGCAAGAATAATAGCAGAGGCTGTTTCATCATTCGTCATTGATCACTCTCTCAATGGGTGGATTAGGACCACGTGTGTCCAGCCAGAATAATACCATTTACTGTACATTAAAATATGATGCATTTAGCTGTTCCTCTCACCTCTTACAGGCACAGTGAACTGCAGACACACTCTCATCATAAACAGGGATTTTAATACAAGGCTCCACCTCCACGTCTAGGCAAAAATCCAGCTTGTGTTTTCACAGAAAACAATATTTTCAAATGAGCATTGAACTCTGTCAGTATAATGTTTGTAAATGAAAATGCAACTGAACACTGGTACTTTTCAATGAGTACTTCTGAAGCAGCTGAGTTTTAATATAAATACAGACAGGGAGACAAATTTAGCTTTTAATCTGATAAACTGCTTTAAGTGTCTCTCACACACATATGCTCAGTCAGGACTACTGTAATCATACTCACATTCAACATTAAATATATCAACAACATAATTTGAACTAGATGTACTAGAATTAAGAACTTTTTCATTAAAGATATCCATGACATGAAACTGAAATTGGAGGTATAGTTGTAAAGCTGCATATATGTAGATATTTTGTTAAATATTGCTCAGTCGTGACTTGGGTGGGAAAAAAAGGTTCCTTAAAAATACCGTAACATGCAATGCAATTTTTTTTTTTTTTTTTAAAAAAAAAGCTTCTGCAAAAACATTTTTTGGTCTCAAAAATCACAAAAAAGCAGCCCACAAAAAAAAAAAACCTTAAAAAAAATTGCTACATTTTTAGGGTGTAAGATAAAATGATGATTAACACTAACTATTATTACTCCCTCTGATGGACTCTTCTTCTAACCAATAAGCATTAGTGTCACATTCACCTGACATGAACACTGATTGGAGCAGTTCGCGCCAAGAGAGGAGTCGCTGGAACACTTCTACCTTCAATGTTGGATGCACTTCTCGGCAAAGAGTGAGTTGGGCTGTGAGAAGCAATACAAGAAAACACATTTTATATATATACTGTATATAGAAAATACATTTTTAGCACCATGCATAAAAATATGTACAGTCTATAGTCTGATAGATAGTCTGCAGCACAATGTCACTTTAAGTACCTAACAGAGCTTGTGACAGAGTTTCGGCGTGTCCTCATCTCATAGTAAATCTCTACTGGAGACAGTTTCCTGCTGATTCTGTGGTCAGGGCTGCCCACAGTGAGCCGAGGCTGAGACAGAGAGCGCTGCTCAGCAACCACACTGGGAGATGACTCTTTTGGGAGAGGAAAAACCAAGAAATAATATTTCAATAAAGTAAAACCACAGATGACAAACAATCACCATCTTTACAGGCACAACCAGCTGAACTTGCTGTTATGGTCTTGCAAATGAAATGCAAGTTCTGATTAAATGTCTCCACACCTGAAGTAAAAATGACCCTCTCTTTTCTTTCTCCCTCTTTGTGTGTGTATGTACAGAAAAGTGTATGGATAACTGAATAACTATAAAATATTTTCTCCTATTTCTGCTGGTTGCCTCTTCCAAATATGGATGTAAATCAGAGTATCCACCAGAAGCAGCCCGCATATGTTTGACTCACCATTGTCATGAGATGTTGAATCTGACATGGAGCTTGCACTCTCTGATATTACAGTGTCTTCTGTAAGACAAACATGATATCTGCTATCACTTCTGAACTGTGCAAACACATACTGTAAAATATTAATGACAATGTGGCTTGGTTTTAACCCATTTACTGTTAACGAGGTATGATTATGTAATTTGTGTAATTATACCTGTGTGACACCCCCGATGAACTGTCCTCTTGCTATTTGGGACGTTTCGGTCTGATTCTGCATGTCTGTACAGACCACTATTGAAGATGGCTTTAATCTGCTTTCTTTGGCCAGCCTCATCCTGCAGCCAAGGATAGCCGATTGTGTAACACCACAAGTATACAGCATGTAATGTTGTGTAAACACAGTTGATATTAAACATGTTTCCTTACCTCAGCTTTTGTGTTGGGCATCAGGCCAGCTCTGCGATGCACCAGTGGTGGTTTCTCTCCTGTCTCCAGGGGGAAAGCACCTGGTAACTTCCCAGTCAGCTCCTATAGAGGACATGTATTAGCCTCCAATTACTCCTTACGCCTTAATCTTTACAAATTTATCAGTTTTAATTAATGATCTAATCATTGATAATCATATTGATTTACTGTGTCTAACTGAGACATGGTTATGCGAAGAAGAATAAGTTAGTTTAAAAGAGTCAACAACACCCACCCATATTCCCAGGAGCTCAGGCCGAGGAGGAGGAGTCACAGGCATTTATAATACTAGTCTATTAACCCCAAGCCCAAACCTGAATTCACCGCGTTCCAAATTATTATGCAAATGATATTTTTTCTCAGATTTTCCTAAAGTGTCAATATAAATGACATAATTTCCAAGTTACCAGCCGTTTGAGTAAAAACTGAAAATGCACTGTTCCAAATTATTACGCACAACAGAGTTTCAAAACATTTTATTGTCAAGAACTGAAAATTGTCATTTGTTGAATTAGAAGAATTAGAAGGTCATATTTACTGAAATCAAAAGCTATTTCAATCAAAAACATCGTAACAGGTCAAGTTACATTTTTAAGGATCCGTATTTTGATAGGAGCTTCACAATTCTTGCATCCATTGAACTTGTGACTTTTTGGAGAGTTTATATACCTTTTGCTTGAGGATGCTCCAAAGGTTCTCAATAGGGTTGAGGTCAGGGGAAGATGGGGGCCACACCATGAATTTTTCTTCTTTTATGCCCATAGCAGCTAATGATGCAGAAGTATTCCTTGCAGCATAAGACTGTGCATTGTCATGCATGAAGATGATTTCGTTTCGGAAAGCTTGGTTCTTCTTTTTGTACCATGGAAGAAAGCTCTCAGTCAGAAACTCCACATACTTTGCACAGGTCATTTTCACATGTTCAGGGACCCTAAAGGGGCTGACCAGCTCTCTCCCCATGATTCCGGCCCAAAACATGACTCCGCCACCTCCTTGCTGACGCCGCAGCCTTGTTGGAACATGGTGGCTCTCCACCAACCATCCACCACTGCATCCATCTGGACCATCCAGGGTTACATGGCACAAAACTGTTTCAAAATTAGTCTTCATATATTTCTGGGCCCACTGGAGCTGTTTCTGCTTGTGAGCATTGGATAAGGGTGGCCGAATCGAGGGTTTATGCATAACAGCAAACCTCTGGAGGATCCCACACCTTGATGTTCATGGGACTCCAGAGGCATCAGCAGCTTCAAATACTTGTTTACTGCTGTGTAATGGCATTTTAGCAGCTGCTCTCTTAATCCAATGCATTTGTCTTGCAGAAACCTTCCTCACTGTGCCTTTATCTGCACGAACCCATGTGTGCTCTGAATCAGCTACAAATCTTTTAATTGTAGGATGATCATGCTTAAGTTTTCTTGAAATATGTAATGTTTTCATATCTTGTCCAAGGCATTGAACTATTTCACGCTTTTCAGAAGCAGAGAGATCCTTTTTCTTTCCCATATTGCTTGGAAATGGTGGTCTGCTTAATAATGTGGAACGACCTTCTCAAGTAGTTTTTCCCTTAATTGGACTCACCTGGCAAACTAATTGGCACAGGTGTCTGAGATTGATTTCAGTGATGCAAAAAACCCTGCGACACAATACCATCCATGAGTTTAACTGACAAAAAAAAAGTTTACCTTTATGACACTTAAACACAATTTGCATAATAATTTGGAACGCAGTGTACTTATCTTTTGAAAGCCTTGTCCTTCGTCTATCTAATCCTAGTTTAAAATCACAGAAACTGGTTCTGTTTATCATGCACCTTATTCAGAGTTTCTGTCAAAGTTGATCATAATTGACTGCATTTAATTCATTGTTAGAATCAATTGGTTTCACTCAACATGTGAATAAACCCACCCACTTCTTTAGTTACACCCTCAATCTTGTACTCACTTATGACATAGATATAGAAAACTTAAATATATCTCCCCAAACCCCCTCTTAATAGACCATTATTTACTCACATTTAATTGCACAATAACTACAACTACATAATAACTACAATAACATTGAGAAAAAATACCAATACAGTTGGTGCCTGTCTCATAATAACATTAAAGGGGACATTCACTGGAAAATCACATTTCTGATGTTTTTTCCTGTCCCAATGTGTCCTTCCCTTATCTAAACATCACTAAAGTGTCACAATAAACACTTCAGCCACTTTTGAGAAAGAAGGGCTTCTCTGTTTAGCTGTGCTCAAGCAAGCGGTTTTGAAAAGTCGAGTTTAGTTATGTAACTAGCATATTTGACGTGCAACAAACCCTCCCCCAACAGCTACTCCCGGTCATGGACGTGAACATTCAACCTGAAGAAGAAGAAGCTGAATCACTTCCACCATTACAACTATTGTATCTGTTGAGAGCAACATGTCTCAGAAGAAAGGTTCAGTTCATTGTTGCTCTGTTGCTGGTTGTCAAAAACAACACCAGACGCTTCATAGACTCCCTTCTAATGAGGAACAAAGAGCAGAGTGGATATCTTTCATTTTTGATAGTAATATCCCTGCTAAGCTTCCTGAAATGTTTTTGTTTATAGCAGTCACTTTGAAGTGAAAAGTTATACAAACTTTGGGCAATACAAAGCTGGACTCAGCTCAAAACTTCATCTCAAGTAGGGAGCAGTTCCAACAACCTGTAATGGACTGATTCTTGTTTTGAATAGCAATAACTAACGACGGCTAATTGCAGCCTCCTTTGAAAGGCAGCGTGTGTTTGCCTTTTCTGTTTGTCAGTAGAAAATGAGTGAGTGAGAGTGAGGGTTCGTCTAAGCTCCATATGATGCTGTTTACATGCAAACCACTGCACGACTTGTGGAAATATGTGCATTTACGTGTCGGCTCACGAGTGTCTCACGTTAGCATTTATGCTAACTACTGACTGTGGAAGGCAGAGATCGTGTGTGCTTTCTGTTTGTCTCAGCTCGCTGTTTTAAAAGTGAACTGCTGCATGAGCTGTGAGAAACTGTGTGCAAAGGGAACATGTTATACTAAAATGGTTTATTTTACATGTAAATTAGTTTGCTTGGAGCTGGCCAATCACAAGAGAGTGGGAATGCGCTTGGTAGCTGGCCAATCGCAAGAGACTCAGTGTTCTGGGGGGCAGGCATTAGCTCAGAAACAGAGTGCCTGTTCAGAGGCTGTCAGAGATGAGCATAAATTGGCTTAGTCTGAAGAGACTATGAGGTTTTATTTATTATTTTTAAATATTATTTAATTTATCTTAGTAGACATCAGTAATCTCAATTTTTGGTTCAAAAAGACCATTCTACGTGACCTTTAAGGGTGGGTCCAAACCTAAAAGTCAGCTTTGCTGGTCTGCACTGCAACATTTGATGTAAATTTTGGAATTCAAATTTTAAATTAGTTCATAGTTCAATAGAACACTATATTTTTTTATTACAAACTCCAAAGTCATTAGATCACTATCTCATAAACATTACAAAATGTAATCATGCATTCTGTGATGTTTTTGTCATATTTGTCAATTGTATTGTTCACCAATAAGATCAGCCATTTCTTTATTTCCCAATTCTGGGCCTATGCATGAAATACTCATCATTTCATTAGTTTTTGTACTTGCACTTATTAAGCTAATTTAAAATAAGAAATCCATTTATAGTCTGCTTTCACACCCAACATTGTCTGATTGCACTGACTCAAATCCTTTGAGTAGGTAGTGATGGTGAGATGAACATGTCAAATCTTTCCATATATGTGTATATACACACAGTTGTGCTCATAAGTATAGATGCCCTGGCAGAATTTGTGATTTCTTTGGCCAGTTAAAATATGAATGATAATACAAAAACTTTCCTATCAATCATGGTTAGTGGTTGGAACCTTCACTTTTTTCTGCTGTAACCAATGACAGGTCAGCTGACTGTAGTCCATCTTCAGGGTGGTACACACCATGATAAGAAGAGCACAGAGCACAGAGCCCACTTTTCACCCTTTAAATAAGCAAACTGACCAATTACAAGTTTGAAGACAATTCAGATGCTAATTATAAGACACACCCATGTCCCTAATATTTTCAATCTAAAAGTCTAGGTCAGTTTCATTAGTCTGTTTTTTAAAATAATCCTGTTGAACCACAATTCAAAAGCAATGTCTGATTTTCAGTAGTTAATTTTTAGTAATTTTTATAAACAAGGGCCTTTCTGCATGGAAATTGCATGTTCTCCGCATGTGTGCGTGGATTTCCTCCAGGCTCTATGGTTAGGTAAACTGGACACTCTAATCATAGGTGTGAATCTGAGAGTGAATGCTTGTTTGTCTCAATGTGTGGCCCTGCAATGGACTGACGACCTGTCCAGGGTCTACCTCTCCTTTCGCCATATGACGGACTGGCACCAGTGTTATTGTAAAAACATTTACCTTTTATACTGTATATCATCCACTATTTAGACACAGAAGCATTTAACATTTAGAATCACATCTCAGCATCTGCATTAAGGCACCCTGCTGCACCCTGTCACCTTGAGACAACTTCCTTAAAACAACTTTCAGGCTTCATGTCCATATATGGCCCCCACTTAGCTCTTTGTGCAGCTTTCTTAACATTTAGGAACTGACTTATGATCCTTTGTGTGACCTTCCATACTGCTCAGCTTAACTTCTTGTCCATGAATAGATGCATTTCCTGCATCTTCTAGAAACCACAAACAGTTCTGCTCAGAAGACTATAAAACCTTAGGACACACTTCATTCTGTTGAAGTCTTTTGCAGACTGCTCTGCAAAAGACTTGTTCCATTCTGCAGAATAAAATCCACAAAGACAACTTGGTGAACTCTCCATCTTTTATTTAATCTCTTTCACTCGTTTCTATAACACCAGCACGCCCTGCGAGTTATTTCAGTGACCATTGTTGGTTTTTCCTTTGTCAATGGAAGGGTACCAAAACCTTTCTCCAGATGGATAGATAGACAGTCAGACGGCCAAGCAGATAGACAGACAGACAGTTTTCTCAAACTGTTGATGTCCTTTGACTTTTTGGTGGCTCCATTTTCACTGGCCAATCATAACTCCTGCACGTAACAGTCCTTAAATCATGCCGAACACTTCCTGTATTTCCCATGCCTTTTTTAAACCCAAATCATATAAAAAGGCAGTTATATGATTTGGCATGTGATTCCAGAGTTTGTCTTTTGTCACGTGATATTCTGAAAAATGTTACGGGCCTTGACACAGGCTTCATTTGGACATGCCCCCTTTCCTTGATACATATCTCAGGGCTTCAACTTCAACCATAACTTAGTTGCAGGGGATGTGTACATTTTTCATCACAGAATGCAAGATTATATTTTGTAATGGCTATGCGATTAAAGGTTTTAATGGTACTTGTCCTAAAATGACTTGAGAGGGTAGTAAATTTTAAATTTAATGCTACAAAAAACTAATAAAGCCTCAAAGTAAATATTTTGTAAAAAGAAGACATCAAGTAATCAAAGTGTCATTTAAAGGATTAAAATTCTCAGAATTATTGAATGCTTAGTAGTTTTAAGCAGGGCTGAAGTTGTTGAAGAGATTAATGCAGAAAATATATTTTGTTTGTTATAAATTTTTTTTGGACGTGGACATTTTTGTCCTCTAATGACTTGAGTATGGTAGTAAATTAAACTAATGCCTGAGGGGTTATTTTTCAGCTGGTTCAGTAATCTTAACACACTTATGAAATTTGATTAAAACAATGTCAAATATAAATATTATTAATAGAAAAAAAAAAACACCAATTATTACCAACCACACTAATTGTTAGCAACATGAAAAAAGGCAACTGAGCCTATGACAGCCAATTAAAACTTATAAACATAATAATAACTAGGACTGCTCATAGTACTCGCAGTCATGGTATGCCCTGTGTCACATATGAAGTTTCAAGGTGATCATTCAATGTATGGCAAAGTTATAGTGCACTGCGTGTTTTGCAGCGAATTGTCGAATTTTGCCAGAATCCTTATAGCTGCTGTGGCCACACCCTTTTGAAGCCATAAAACCTTTTTACAACTATTCTTAGATGTGTCTAGTACCAAACGTGTTTCACAGGTTCATTATGAAGCATGCACATCGCCAGTATGGATGCCAAATTCAAACTTGCCATGGTCTTGACTGACTTTAACATGTAGGAACATGGTTCCATGAAATTTGGTGCAACTTAGTTTTGACTTGCTCCATCTGCGTTTCACCTTAAGGGGTGCTATAAAGCCCTGGGGAAACCAACGGGTCACACTATGTCAATATTGCATTTTTTCCACACCTGACCTGAGTTTTTATGGATGTTAACCTTCTTTTAAATGACCGCAAATCCACAGACATGGTGATAAACTGAAGAAAAGCATAGGTTCCTTGCACTTTAGCTAGGAGCCCTTTCAGCCCCTGGCACTTTCATGCAAAGGCCCTTAAAAGAATAAGTAAATGGGGTGATGATACTCAGCTAAATGTGCTAGTTTGCCTGCAGAGGAAGAGATGGAACCTGGCAGACATGGAGGATGGATATGAGGTTCTCATTTCAGTCTATCAGAGTATCTCCTCCTGGTTCACCCTTCTGGAGAATTAACCACTCCAGAGTTCACTTGCAAGTGGTTTGAAACCACCTCTTTCAAGCGTACCAGAGTTTGGTGGTTTGGTCTGCATCAGAGGTCCCAAACTACGTTCACACCACACTGTACTAAGGGGTAAAAATGAGGCTTGTGTGAACACACCCTAAGAGAGATGATGTTGTACTTGAGTCATCGTGTTCCAGTAGTTAAGGAAGAGCTGCTCACCGCTTCCTGCAGACAGACTTGTTTGAGCTCTCCCACTCTGGTGTTGAGCAGAGTCTCCAGGGCCTGTTTCCTTTCTTGCAGTGCTGCAATTCTCTCAGCCTGCAGCTTGTTTTCCTGGCTGCCTTGAACAGCTATACATCAGAGAACATATCACAAAGAGTTGGTGAAAGTGCAGAAAAATGTCTGAATATATGTTTTCTATATCTGTCTAAAGACATGTATGAGCCACAGTTACACAGGTTGGTATGTTCAATTTAAACACTCAACATGAAATGTGTTAAACATTTCATGTTGAGTGTTAAATAAACACCAGTGCTTCTCCTAACACATAACACCTAACACATTCACTGCCCTTTGTTTTGAAATAATAGTGAGCTTCTTAAAGAAAGAGATTTTTTTTCTAATTACTGTTAACAATAAAAGAATTGGGTAACAATGAAACATTATGAATGGCAACTGCCATTAAACACAAAAGAAGAAGAAACGATCACACCTTTTTTAAGAGATGACCAAATAACCCATGGTTTGTCATGGATTTCTTGTCCATAAATGAGTTAAAATGTATTTCTCTATTTGAACATAGTATTTAGGGTCAAATCTCTGGAACTGAGGCATTAGCTCATTGAAACTGTCTTTCAAACAGTGTCTAGGTCTGACAACAAAAACATGTCCTTGCTGTTGAAGTGTTGCAAAAACACATCTGCCAGAGGCTTGTCCAGACATGAAAGTGCAAATGTTGACACCCACCAGGAGCCCCTAAACCCATTGGTGTGATCAGTTGTCCTTTGACCTCCATGTGATGCAACTCTGGGGACTTTACAGCTCACACTCTCAACCACACCCTCACCTGATAAAGATAAAGTTTAACAAATAGATAAAGTCAAATTCATACTGAGACACATCACCAGCAAACTGCATTTAGGCTTATGTGTTTCCTCCCTCACCTTGTAGTTTCAGTCATGAGCTGTCTTGTTGGAGTCAGATGCATTTTTTGGGTGTTTCCTACATCCAATAATGCCATCAAAAGTAGAAATTCAGCTCTGCTCGGGTAACTAGAGACAAATCCTGAAACAAAAACAATAAAAAAAAAAAAAAAAAAAGTAAATAATTGCCCGCAACCCTCAGTGGAGGCTAAAGTGGTAGAAAATGAGTGAAAGTGAGTAAATAATTAATGCATCTACCAACTTCTGTTTCATCATAGTACGTATTCCACAAAATTAAAAGCTCTGTAAAACCCTAATTTAACTGCAAATAATAAATGATCTAAAATGACTCATAGACACATTTGATCAGCAAAGATAATGAAAAAATAAGAGAGGATAAGAATAGCGAATGAAGTATGGAGAGAAATGCAGTGGAGGAAACAAAATTTTTTGTTGTTTTGTCCTGTTTGCTCCAATTTGTGACAGACACGTAGGAGCCTGTCACACACAAATAAGCAGTTATGACCAGCAGTTATGACCACCACTCAGACCACCTGTTCCACAAAGTTAAGCCCCTGGATATTTGATTTAGTTAATCTAATACAGTGAAAAATACATTCACCAGAATAGCTTTGCCCAGTTTCCTATACATTTGCTTAGAAACTTGGGGTACACACTGTTAAAAAGTAAACACTGCTGTGACTGAATCCTCCTTATGCTACAGGGCAATGCATAACAGTTATATTACTGGGAAAACTTGGCATCTTGGTGAATCAAGTGTTTCTTTGGAAACACGGGGTATTGAATGAACCATAATTTAAAAAATCTGATTCATTTACTTAATTGATATTAATTTAATCGTAAACTATTTTTATTAATCAATTCAGTTTGAGTGTTTTGTATAATTAAAACAAGCTCTTTATTTCCACCTTCTGAGATATAAATATATTCTGCGATCTAGACAATCATGAAAATATTTGTTAGTTGCAGCTTTACTACAGTCAGCTATTTCTCAGTGCACTTCCCCCGAGAACTCCCAATTTTGAGCAAAACTGGTAATATTTATCACTCTGCTAGTTCTAAGTTCTTTTGGAAGTCCTCCAAATAATGTGGATTTCACTCTGAGACAATATAATGGCACCTGTGCAAGTGGGTACGGGCCATTATGATGCAATGTGATGACAGGAAGAGAACAGGCACACAACACTACAACTAAGAAACAAATATAGTAAAGTTATTGTATTTCAAGTAAATACATAATGTCAATACATAAACAAGTGCATAGCGTAACAAATACACATGAAAAGGCAAATGTTTGAGTGATTATTTAATGCAAGATTGAATTATTTTTTAAAAGTGTGGCACTCTGATCTCCCCATTCATAGTTTCTATAACGATTCTATAAAATCAGGAAAACAGAGGTGGATCTAAAAAAGCAGAAGACTTGAATAAAAAGCTTTTATTTACAAAAATCAACAAAAGGTAAGCCAGTCCAAAGAATGTTAAACAAACAAAAGGTGCTGAGGATGGCCAGCTGGCAAGGCGGAACACAGGAAAACAGGCTCTGATGGTCACTGATGGAAAAACACGCAAGGGAAAAAGTAGAAACGAACAAAGTTTCAACAGAGCTGAGTGACGTGGAGTTACCAGACATGTGAAACATGGTGTGCTGACATTGAAGAACAGGAAGTCCGAGTATAAATAGGCAGAGCCTGATGAAGTAATTGTAAGTGGAAGGGTAGTGGATATAATTCAATTCAATTCAATTTTATTTGTATAGTGCCAAATCACAACATACATTATCTCAAGGCACTGTACATAATAAGGCCAAAACCTTTACAATATTACAGAGAGAAAAGAAACCCAACAGTTCACACAATGAACAAGCACTAGGCATCAGTGGAAGAAAATGGGGGACAGAGGAGAGGTGGGGGACAGAAAGGGGGGGAGAGAAAGAAAAAGAGGGAGGTGAGGGAGAGACAGAAGAGAGAGACCAGGAGCAAATATACAACAGTTGTATCAAGTGTAGAATCAGTTATATCATGTTTATAGAACTACAGTGTCATTTATACAAGCAGCAGCAGAGATTATTGATAAGAAACTATACTGATGAACTTTTAATAAGAGCATAGTAATAATGACAGCAGTATTATTGTTAATAATAATAATAATAATAATAATAATAATATCATCAAAACTGGATCTGGATCCTGCAGCCTGCAAGATGAGGACAGAGGGAGAGAGAGAATGGAAGGAAGCAGACATAGACTTGGGAAGGAAGAAAAAGAATAAGGTTAATGACACATAATTAAGTCACATTCATACCCTGAATGTGAGAGAGTGAGTGTGAAAGAGTGAGTGTGAGTGCACCACAGGAAATCCCCCAGCAGTCTAAGTCTATAGCAGCATAACTAAGAGATGGTTCAGGTTTCCTCGAGCCAGCTCTAACTATAAGCTTTATCAAAAAGGAAGGTTTTTAAGTCTAACTTTAAATACAGGGACAGTAGAGAGGCGTAGAGGCGTAGATGTAGTATTGCGAGATTACGCGAGACGTGTGTGACCAAAACATGGCGACACACATCTAGACCGAAAAACTTCGTCTCTTTTACAAAAATAGCCAATAAACCAAGGCTAAAATTTACAAAAAAAGGAAAAAAAGGAAGTCTTTAAATCACGTTTTCTTTCCCTTCATGGGAATAAGAGAATAGGAGGCTGGAGGATCTAGAGGACTATATTGACGAGTGTTTTCACCGGCTAGTCATGGGGAAAACAACGAAAACAACCACTCCTTCATCTAAAAGAAGCCGTGCGGAAGACTCACCTGGAGCAACATCTTCCCCCGACAGCGAATTTATGGAGATTCTTTCCTCCATAAATGGCAAATTATCCAGCTTCGATGCTCGACTCTCTTTGGTGGAAATCCTCCACCAAGAGTTTCAAGCGCTGCGGGAGTCCCTGGAGTTCAGCCAACAACAGATGGCTCTACTTGCGGCCGAAAGTTCCACACTGAAGGGATCCGTAAAATCTCTCACCGAGGAAACGAAACGTCTCTCGGAAGAAAATAAACTCATCAAAGAATCCCTAATCGATCTTCAGGCACGCAGTATGAGAGATAACCTGATCTTCGCTGGGATCCCAGAAAAAACTGAAGAGGATCCAGAGGAAACAGTGAGAGACTTTATTCAAAAGCAGCTGAAACTCCCGGCTGACACCATTTAGAACATCTCCTTCCACCGGGTGCATCGCTTAGGAGGAAAGCGGCAGGATGGCCAGCGCCCGCGCCCGATCGTGGCCAAATTCGAACACTTTAAACAGAAGGAGCTGGTGAAGAGCCGGGGCTGGGAGCTGCGAGGAACGGACTTTAGCGTCAACGACCAGTTCCCTAAAGAAATTCTGGAGCGACGCAGGAGACTGTTCCCGCTGAGGAAAAAGTACATCGCCGAAGGATCTCGGGCAGTCATCGCCGTGGACAAACTTTACGTAAACGGTCAGCTGTGCCGGGATAAGGAGGTAACCCCCTGGCTCTTCTGAACTGCAGGTTTGTAATCTATCAACAAAACAAAATGATCACCAACTAACTCAAATGATCGCTTCTTCTTTCTTAGTATCCACAAAAAATAACCTCTAAACCAATATTCACGACCAGTCTATAAATACACGTCTCAGTAGTGTAAAAACGACCACACCACGGTACTGGATCAGCTAACACTGTGTCCT
>JAFBJR010000223.1:0-32189 GCA_016785285.1 Brachirus orientalis | reverse complement strand
GGGGGTGGGCGGTCTGGGGGGGGACGTCTGTGGTGGCCCCGGGTTGCTGCTGGCTGTGGGGGGGTCTGGCCCTCCCTCACTCTATCAGGGGGGTGACCAGGGTGGGTGTGGCCGTTGCCCACCTTGAAACGGCTCTCCAGGAGTGCTGCGATGGGTGGCGACCTGCCCACTCGGTGGACGCCAACGATGGGTGCTTGGGCCCCTGGATGCGGGTGGGGTCTGTGCCTGGACACCGCGGGGTCGGACGTGGTGGGCCTTTGGACCCTTGGCCCTTCCCGGCACTTGGGGGTCTGGGGACAGGAGACGGGCTCAACTCAAACTGATATAGCTGTTGTGGACTCGGTCAGCTTCTCTCCATGTGGTTGTTAACAATCACTGCATTTACTACTCACATATATACCATTAAACATAATCATTACTGTTACAATGTCTATATCATATTATGGTAGCCTGTACTGGGCTACCACTGTATGTCATGTTATGCAATGTTATGCAATGTTATGTTATGTTATGTTATGTTATTATGTTACGCTATGTTATGCTGTTATGCTATGTCATGTTATGTGTGTTATGTTTGGTTGTGTTAGTCTGTACTGTATTGTTCGTCCTTGAATTCTAAACTGTACAGGGAGCCATTGTAGAGAAGCTAACACTGGGGTAATGTGGTCTCTCTTACTAGTTCCTGTTAGAACTCGTGCTGCAGCATTTTGAATTAACTGAAGAGTTTTAACCGACCTAATAGAACATCCAGATAGTACTGAGTTACAGTAATCTAATCTTGATGTAACAAAAGCATGAACTAGTTTTTTCAGCATCCTTTAAGGATAAAATGTTTCTAATTTTTATAATGTCCCACAGGTGTTTCATCAAATGATATATCCTGGTCAAAAATAACACCAAGGTTCCTTACAGTGGAGCTGGACACCATCATGATTTCATCTAAAGAAAGTTCGTCTCTAAGGTGTTTAGGGCCGAGTATGATAACCTCAGTTTTGTCTGAATTTAGAAGTAGGAAGTTACAGGTCATCCAGGACTTAATGTCTTTGAGACATTCCTGGAGTTGAACAACCTGATTTATTTCTTCCGGCCTCATTGATAAATAAAGTTGTGTATCATCTGCATAACAATGAAAGTGTATGTTGTGCTTTCTAATAATGTTTCCTAAAGGAAGCATATATAAGGTAAAAAGTATAGGCCCAAGAACTGAGCCCTGTGGAACTCACTAATTAACTTTTGTCTGCAATGAGTCATTGTTATTAACATGTACAAACTGGAATCTATCAGATAAGTATGACTGAAACCAGCAGAGGGCAGAACCTGAGAACCCCAAAGTCTGCTCCAGTCTCTGCAGTAGAATTTTATGATCAATGGTGTCAAATGCAGCACTAAGATCTAACAGGACAAGTATAGAGACCAGACCATTATCTGAGGCCAAGAGGAGGTCGTTGGCAACTTTTAATTATTAATTAAAACTGATTTTGAGGAGAGTGATCTTATATTTAATAGTCCACATTTAAATGTGCTATTGTATGATTCTGTTTTCTTATTGGTGTTGATTAGTATTAGATTGGACTGACTAACTCCTCTTCTGTTAAATGCTGATTTATTTAATTTTGTCGATTTATTTATTCGCTATTTTCACATTCCTTAAAAACAGAGTCACCAATGACCAGAGTTTGCTTCTCAGCCTGTGTGTCACTGAGTGGGGAAAACTTGTTGGAAGTGTGAAGTGGTTGGTGGTGAACCGGGCTTTTCTGTTTAGCACTACGCCTCTTATTACGGACAGTCACCCTGTTGATCTCCCGGCTGCACGGGAGCTGCTGGGGGAGCTAATGCTACTGCTATGTGGTCCGCACTGGCTACAGGGGACCGGCTAACTGATTTAGCTTCTATGGTGTGGAGCCGGGTTTCTAACTCGCAAAGTCTCGCCTCCATCCTGGCAAACAAGCTACATCTATTACAAGTACCGTTATCGCTAAAGGAGGCAGAGGAGTAACTAAACATGTGGCACACAACACAGGAGAGAGCAGGAGAGTGAGAAGGAGAGAGAGAAGCCATCGCTACTAAGCTAACTGTTAAGCTAGGAAGACCACAGTGTGAGATAGAGTTAAGCGAAGGTGTCGCTAACAGAAGCTTAAGGCAAAAAACGATTAACAGAACAAATGCTAGTACAGAGACTAGATTGTGAATTTAGATTAAGTTTTCCAGCAGTAGAGAACAGGAGAAACACACAGCGTAACACCAGTGGAAACAGGAAGTGACACAATACGTTATGTGAACCGACGTCCGATCAGCCAGGATTCCTATATACTGTTATTACGCTACATGTACTGTGCAGATGAAACAAAAAATATAAACTGGATTCAAAGACTTCAGAATATCTCATAAGCATCTGTAACCAGCGACTATTACAACTTGGATTTCTAGTCAGTCAGAGTATTCACCTTCTATAGTTTTGCAATTCAGCTGATGAAGTATCCTCATTTGATCTACACACACTTTTTATAACACTGTTATTGAAATCATAATCACCTACAATGAAATCAGAATAAAAACACTTTATTAATTCCAGAGGAAACTGTGTGTTCACAGTTGTTCCATGTCACAGTTACAGGAAAGAAATGAAAATCAAATCATAGAAAAACAACAGTAGAACTCAGGGTGATGTTTAATAGTGAAAGTAAGAGCATTTCCACACGCACAATGCAAAGGGAACTCAAGGGATTGTGCCTAAACAGCTGTGTAGCCTTTAGAAAACCACTATTCAGTAAGACCAATAAGAAAAAAAATGCTTCAATTTGCTAGGGAGCATAAAGATTGGACTCTGGAGCAATGGAAGAAGGTCATGTGGTCTGTTGAGTCCAGATTTACCCTGTTCCAGAGTGATGGGAGCATCAGGGTAAGAGAGGCAGATGAAGTGATGCACCCATCATGCTTAGTGCCTACTGTACAAGCCTGTGGGGCAGTGCAATGATCTGGGGTTGCTGCAGTTGGTCAGGTCTAGGTTCAGCAACATTATGTGCCCAAAGAATGAGGTCAGCTGGCTATCTGAATATACTGAATGACCAGGTTATTCCATCAATGGATTTTTTTCTTCCCTGATGTCACGGGCATATTCCAAGATGACAATGCCAGGATTCATCGGGCTCAAACTGTGAAAGAGTGGTTCAGGGAGCATGAGACATCATTTTCACACATGGATTGTTCACCACAGAGTCCAGACCTTAACCCAATTGAGAATCTTTGGGATGTGCTGGAGAAGGCTTTGTGCAGTGGTACGACCCTCCCATCATCAGTACACGATCCTGGTGAAAAATGAATGCAACACTGGACGGAAATAAGTCTTGTGACATTGCAGAAGCCTATATAACAATGTCACAGCTAATGTGGTCCAACAAAATATTAGTGTGTGACCTTTTTGCCAGGCAGACAGTACATATAAATACACACACACACGGACACACACACACACACAGGTATATGTATATATATATATATGTGTGTGAGAGTGCAAATTACTATGTGTAGTCACTGCTGTTACACTGAGTTGTAGTAAGGTTGGATGGCCACAGGCAGGAATGGCCTGTGTCGTTCAACAGTGCATTTTGGTAGTATTAGTCTCTCACTGAATGTGCAACTGTGACTGTCCAGCACATCATTGAGTGGATGAAAAAAATTGGCAAGTATTGTCCTTATTTTGTCATTTATGTTGTCATTGTCTTTCCAAAACCACCATCAGAGTGTCCAGCTCCATCCACACAATGTTACTGACTTTCATCACCCTCAGCCTGCTACACCAGAATGCAAAAGCATAGAGGATAGCACAAGCCACGACAGATTCATAAAATACACTGAGTATCATCTCTGAAAATAGTTTCTGTGAAATATTTTATCCTCCCTTGGGAATTCTATGCATCCTTGGTGTTTGCATACAGAATGTCTGAAGTCCTCTCCTCTTTAGTGGGACAGTCCACATACTGTGTGAAATTTTGAAGCACAGCATCCATAGAGGCATGGTTGAAGTCATCTGAGATGGTGATGATACGGAAGAATTCACTGGGCAAATAATAAAGCCCGAATCCAACAGTACATACTTCAGTGTCCAGGCAACAAATTTGCTCTTTGATGGTGACGTGAGTGGGGTTACACCCCCGAATGTTAACAAGAAAGCAAAGCCCACCTCCTGTCTGTTCCTGTTGGCCTGAAAAGTGTGGAAGCCCTCTATGGATGTGTCGTCATCGGGAATATCTAGCACTACACTCTTGTAGTGAAAAACTACACTCTTGATAATCCCCCTGAGTCCTGGCTAGAGCTGTCAGCTCATCCATCTCTTTCGCCAGTGACCTACATTCCCCATAATGAGAGACAGGAGACACAGTTTATACCTCTTCTTCTCTATAAGACTTAGCTGTTTCACCTCCGCTCTCCTTCTCCTCTTCTGCATTCTACCTCTGCATCCTTGATGTGTTTTTCTCCAGATTTAACCCAGTATGTCCATAGATCTGGCTGACAAGCTGGCCAGCCTCAGGACAATCAGCTAATACCAGGAGTAAACGTAGCGTGCGGTGTGGAGTTGCTTCGCTGTGGTCCTGTCTCTCAGTGAAAGTAAGACAAAAACTCTTTCAACCCACATATTTGAGAGGGCAGACACTTTAACGCTGTTATTAAATTAAATTTAATTTAATAATTAAAATAATTTGAAGGGGGTTAAGAAAGCAGAGAAAAAAGTTAAGAGTGTGTAAAAAGAGCAAGAGCAATGGAAACAGACTGCATAGTCCAAATGAGTGGAAATTTAAAAAAAGGATAGTCATGCAAATATCAATGTGTGTGAGATTATTTTTGATGTTCATAAAAATATTGAGAGGAAACATTTTCAGCAAAGCTTTGAACGTAAAACAAAAACCAGAAACTTTTGGTATTTTGCCAGGAACAAAACCAGAAACTTTATAATTTTTTATGTTCTAGAACAGAATTTTTTTTTTCTGTTTACAATTACCTGTTTCCCTTCCTGTCATAATGATAATGGAGAGGAGTTTAGGAATATAACCAGCAGGTGACAAAAATGCCTATGCAGACTCCCAGTCTGAATTATAAGATATTAGAGGTAAACAACTAGTCTACCAATCTTAAAAATGTTACTTTTAGACACTAATTTCATCTGTTTGCTTACTTTGCTGGGGTGTGATGAACATTAAAGCATATGTTGTAAATAGCTAAAATTAACATTAAAGGCCTTTGCACATCGGATGAGTTGCGTATATACAGGCCAAAATTGCAATTAAATTTATATGCAAATTATGACACATACCCTCCCATGCACACAACTGCAATGTGAAAATGTATTCATGACACATGAGGGGGCAGTAATTATTTGTAAATTTTTGTATAAACAAATATATTTCCTACTGTTTTAGTAGCACATAGCATACACATGTAAAAACCATGTTGACCTCTTTTAGTTTGTTCCAGTGTTACACTGAAATTGAGACCAACCTTTAGACAACAATATGTAATATATGCACACTTATTTCTCAACCAGTGGCCTACCGTCTAAAGGCAAAAAGTCCTTGAACAAAGCCATGGCCCCACCTTCTCTAAAATGCTGAATCCACAACTTTTGAATTTACCAAATGAAAATGGTAAGCCAAAATAAAAATGATGATGCAAATTGAAGGTAGAACTTTTTTGAAAGCAAAATTGAAGGACTGTTTGTTTTTAGTGATTATTAATAAATATTTTTTGCTCGCTGAGTGCTTCTAGTAATAATATGTTTATTTGCAACTTGGCTGTATGAAAATAGTGTGCAACTGCTCTATCAACAGCAAACAGTCAAAACCTGGAAAGCACCTGAGAATATTTCATATCGCATCATGAATGTTGCATTTTTATGTGATTTTTCGCACAATTCAGTTGCATAATTGTCTACTTGAACTTGGGTTATTTCGGTGATGTTGCTTGCCATTTCAGATTCCTTTTTTTTTTTTACTATGCAGGGATCATTTTAGTTGGTTCATACAATGGTAAGTTCATGTTAATTTGTATTTTAAATACATTTTCTCAAACTGTTTGGAAGTCGTAAATCATTTTACAAATGCTAATGAAAAATTTATTTTGTCACAGGCTGGAACCAGCATTCCGGGGCATCTGGACAACGTCATAGAAAGCCTTTGGCCGTATCTGTTAGCCATGGGGACCCAGAAGAGTCTTATACATAAGTACTTGCCAGTTGCCTGTTGCAAAAGTGCCAAGGCAAATGCTAATTCCCTCACAAGACACTTGAAGTTGGTCCATGGACTTGTTCACGAAGGACTCTTCGTCTTAGATGTGGTCACGCTGGTTGTTCATAAGTTGATAGCACTTTTTCTGGGTTAGTATCTCAATAAAGCACACAAACCTTGTTCTTATCCTGTTGTTACCCTCTACAACTGAAGATTTAGCATCAAGTCATTTTGATGACTTACCAACAAAAAGTTCCACTTCATTAATCTTTAATAAGAGTCTTGTAGACAGTTGTGCTGCAACAGTAGCTGAACTTAAAGTGGCTGACATAAGTGAAGCAACAATCAACTCTTTGGTAGTTCCCTTGAAATAAATCATGAATGATATCCATATCAAAGCAAAATAATTAGTGAAAAGTGTCTATCTTTAACAGAGCCTCTCAAAATTGACACTGTGTAAAATTGATCAGTGTTTTGAAAAACTGGAAAATCCTATTGGTGTATTAAATACAGAAAGTAAGAGAAGGCAATATTTTATAGAAGGGAAAGGGAAGAGCCAGTTGAATATATTCTTGGAACCAGATTTGATACCCTGTAGAATCGGTCAACTGGAGCCTATGATCAGGTTATTGTTACAGATAAATTTGTTTACATCACAATTTTGAAAACAATTTATTTTCAAAAACCCAAATGTAAAGGAAATGGTGTACACTGATTTTAGCTCAGGAGAAAATCTTCTTAATGACTTCTGTGATGAGATCTTTTCAAGAGTCATTCTCTATATTGATCTTTAAGACAGAAATACTCCATTCAGATTCAGCTTTTCTCTGATGATTTTGAAACAATCAAAAGGGGGAATACATAAATTGGGAGCAATGAATTTCACTTTGCAGAATTTTTCTCCTAAGTACAACCCAAATCTCCTTAATGTTCATTTGGTTGCTTTATTTCATGCCCAAGACATTAAAACATATGGCTCTTCTAAAATACTTGTTCCAGTTGTTTAGGATATTAAAATACTGGAAAGGAGTGGCATTAGAGTCCTCTTGTATGATGAGCCAGTGTATGGAACTATTGTCCAAGTAACAGGTGACAACCTGGGGCTTCACAGTTTGTTTGGTTTGGTTGAATCGTTCAGTGCTAGATATTGCTGCTGCTTTTGTCTTGCTAAGAAAGATGATTTTCAGACAGAATTTGATCAAGATTCACCCAGGATATTTATGTGAACTAAAGTGCTTCATGCAGAACACTGCCAAAAAATTTAGACAAATCCCAAAGTTCTTGCATTCTATATGCACTGCAGTACTTCAATACATGTGTAAATTTATTTTTTGATAATATGCATGATATTTTGGAGGGAGTGGCACAATATGAGATGAAACTGCTGATACTGCACTTAATACAGTACACAACAACAACATCAAATGAGGTAGACAGGAGAAGCAAGAGGTTTAATTATGGTTACGTGGAGCAAAGCGACAAATCTCCAACAGTGAAGTTAGAAGAGGACTCTAATTATTTGAGGTTAAATGCTATCCAGTTTTGGCATTTACTTTGCAATTTACTACTTCTCTTTGGAGACTTGGTTTGTTAATAAATGATCAACACTGGCATTTGCTACTGCTCTTACTTCAAATAGTAAAAATTATATTTTCTCCAGTGTTATCCAGGGGTATTACTATTTTTTTGAAACACAATAACAGAACACCACATTATTCAGGAATTTGTTTGTATGTTGCACTACCTTACTGGCCCACTTTTGCACAGCTGGTGTATGCACTATAAAGCAAAGCATGATTTCTTCAAATAACAATTAAAAAGCTTAAAAATGTACCTAAAACACTTGCAAAGAAACACCAAAGTCAAAAAGCATACATTTGACCCCAACAGAGTGATGGTAGGTGCAGGTAAAATGTTATATTTAAGTGCGATGAACTGGGGCTGTGAGATAGCTTCAAGGAGTCTTTAAGGACCAATTAACACAAAGGTTTGAAATGTCATGGAAATGTTTATCAGCCAGATTTTAGTTGTTTGACTTAAAATCCATTGTGAGTTGCCAGTTTTTGATAAAATCCACCATGTAGTTGTTAAAGATGACAGGTTGCTGCTGGTTACAAAGTTTTCTGTTACAAAGTGTTTGATATACAGATGGTGGTGATGAATCCATGTTTTTTATTGTGCCATATTGTGTCGTTTTCTGTAATTTTAAAAAGAGCTTTAAGGTACAATATGCTAAACAACATTTTATCCATTTAAATTAAATATAACATTTCTTTCTATCGCATAGGTTGTATGTAAACTTTAATCTAATGCAACAAATTGCAATCTTGAAGAGTCGGCATGAAATTTTATACTAAGAATGTATTAGAATTACATGAATAAGTGATAATGACTGACAGGTCAATTAGGTTTTTGTGTCTTTTAATTAAACATAACATTTTACATTGAACTTGGATACATACAATCTGATGGAAACTTTATATGTGATTAAATGGACAGAATGAGAGTTACAGGCAATTATTAAGGTGATGTAACTTTAGGGTTCCAAACTAATTTTACAGAGGCTGCACTTTTATTTTTCTTAACATTTTTCTTTATTTTCTGCTGATAAACTGTTAATCCCAGAGGTGTTTTTCACATTTATTTATTTTGAAGAATAAAATGTACTTTGGTAAATATTGACTTCTGAAGCATTGACTATTTTTGTTTGAAGACATTTCCCTCAATTTTATCTTTTTAAAGAGTTTAAGTATATGCTGAATGAAATACTAACCCTTGTGGTGATAATATTCCATATTGAGTGTATTGTAATTCTTTGTGAGTGAAATATTGTTCCTTACTGAGTAAAATACTATTCCATACTGAGTGAAATTATATTCCATGGAGTGAAATACTATTCCACTTAGTAAAAGAATATTCCATATTGAGTGAAATATTATTCCATACTGAGTAAAATGTCATGATGTTTTTATTTTATGCTAAACAGAGTAAATTACCATTATGTAGAGAAAAATAAAAACACTGAATCTAGTAGAAATTACTCTGAAAATTTGTCTTGCTTTGTAAATTGTTGAAAAATTGTTGTATTTTGAACCCAGAATCATGAATGGAAAATCATTGCAGGTTGACTAAATGCTTGCCTACCTAGGTGAGCTAGGTTAAGTCAGATGTACATCCCACAGATCAGCAGGTTGGCTAAAATGCTATATCAGCCATTCCCAAACTTAAGAGTGCCGGGACTCACCTTGAGACTAAGATCAATTATCCCCATATATATATTATCTTTCAGAATATGCATGTGGTTACTACAGTTGGGCTTCATGTAATATCTGAAAGATTTAGCTTCACAATAATGGATAATGATTCACTTAATTATCCATCAACATAAATAACAAATTAAAAGTAACAATTTAAATACTGAAATGTTAGACCAATTTGCTGACTGGCTCACACTGAATACTTACACACTTATTTTCACTAATTTTTATTAGTCCTTCTGCTAGACATTCAGGAACTACTTAATGACAGTAGGCAGCACTGTCGACATATTTACATGGCTTTTTTATGCAAAGTATTCCTTAAATATAATAGTTTAGGACAAAACTCAAGAATTTATTGATGAATGGTACTTAAAAACTATATTTTTATCATTAAACCAATATCTACTAATGTCTCACAGTGGAGCACGCAATTTTGTCGTGTAACCAATATAAAACTTTTTTCCTTTAAATCTAATTTTATTTGGGCTGAGAGGAGAACACTGACTCTGTTGGGATTTTCTAAATGGTTAACACACTGCTGAACTATACATATGAGAGTATAGGGTAAAGATTAACATGACCTGTGGAAGGCAGCATTATGCTATCAACAACTTTATTTAAGGGATTTTTTGCTCATAAAGACAAAAGTTTACATACATACACAAACATATCAATACTCATAAACATAATTCTGAACTAATACCCTCCCCTATATACCCTCCCTTGGGACCAAGAGTACTGTAATAAATGCAGGAGGTGAGGTTTAGATTGGCTTGGGTTGGTGACAAAAAAGAAGCAAGTCATCTGCGTAAAAGTGCAGTCTTATGGGTTGTTACTTCTAGTGATCCCCTTGATCCTACCATCATCCCTGATTGCAATGGCAAAAGGTTCTATGGCTAAATCAAACAGAAATGGTGACCGAAAACAGCCCTGGCATGTGTCTTTGTATATAGGGAAATGTGCTGATGTTGAGCCATTTGTTTTAACAGCCAACATAGGGCTACTATATAAAATTTTGATCCAGTTTTTGAATGTTTCCCCAAATCTGATCTTCTTCATGACTGCATGTAAATACCCCCACTCTATCCTATTAAAAGAATTTTCAGCATCAATTGACAGAATTACCTCAGGCTGCTATGTGGAATGGGTGGAATTCATTATGGTAAAGACGCGCCTCAGATTGAAAAAGGCCTGATCCTTGTGAATAAGAGTTGGTATTACGTCATTCAATCAGTTAGTCAACGCTTTTGTCAGAATTTTATAATCACACAGAGAGGACTGATGGGTCTTTAAGATGAGCAGTCCAGTGGACTCTTATCCTTTTTTAGTATTAGTGATATGGGTTAGGGTTAGATTTTTAAATTAATCAAACATAGTTAAAATGCCAGGCATTGAAAACCAGCAACTATAGGTGGCGCTATGCTAAGCTACTACAGTGCACACAAACAAAAACGCCTCTACAGTAACAGCACGATTATGTAAACAAAGGGAGAGCAGTTGCTGCAGAGCTGATACTCCACAGATTCCAACAGTACCACTTGTATCTCTCTAGGACAAATATTCACTGAACTAGACAGAAAATAAGACCTAAGCAAAAACTCCTTCTCAGGAATAGCAGTCAGAAATATTGTCTTACCTTTGATGATTCTCAAAAACAGCTAAATCCACAGGAACAAAGACACTTTGGATAGTTAGCTGCAGCCCTTAGCCTGCTTCGGGCTCTCTCTCTGCTCTTCTGTGTGTCTGTGTTGTGTAATACGACCCTGCTGAGTGGGGGATGGGAAATCTTCCTCAGATGCCATGTGAGCACGTTTCTGCTGATATCACGTGAACCACAGCAGACCAATGGGAACCAGAGCTAGAAGCCTTTAAAGTTGGAGAAGTCTGCCCAGCAACAGAGAGAGGCTGCAGCTCTGCACCAGATGCAGTTAAAGGGACAAACTCAAGGGCCATGAAAACTGTGAAAATTGATCCTGTGATAATCCTGCAGTCTGAGACAATTATCCTCTCTTTTGATGGTTTATTTGGGGTTTATTTTCTGGGTTCAGGCTGCATTTAATCTGACACAGTGGCATCTACAGTGATGCTTACACTTCTGATGGACTCTCACAAGTGTTATTTTTATGTGATATCAAAATAATTCACATAGAACTTGTAATTACAGAGAAATACTCTGTAATTATTTTGGACATGTTATTTCCGAAAAGTGACCCAAAAAATAGGGCTAGGGTATTAACAGGTTAAATTAGGGGACTAATCTGGAAGAGAATGTCTTATACTACTCAAACCCATCAGATGAACTCTGCATGAAGTTAATAGCGACTTGGATCTCATTAGTGGTAAGAGGTTGATCCAGGGAGGATTGGATGGCTGGATTGAGAGTGGGAGCCTCGAGAAAATCAAGAAAATTTATATTTTAGCTGTATTTTTGACTGCATCCTATAAATAAAGGTTTGAGTAATAGTGTTTAAATAAATAATTAAATAATTGATTCTTAAAGTAAGACAGGTACGACCAGGTCAAATAAAGCAAGTTACGCTTCTTAACTCTTATTTTTAATTCACAAATAATAATAATTCGATAATATGAAGAATGAGTTAAAATTACTTAGTAAGTCCCTTTTAATATCAAATGATAAAAAAGCTTCAAAATGATAATTACGCAATGAGCCACAATACGTAGAATCCCTGGGTAAGAAGACTAGAAGAATGAGCTTCATTGTCATTATACAAATGAACAATGTGTATAATGACAGACTACACCAGGTGTACTCAAGAGATGCACTACTTTCCCTCCGATCACGCCAGTTTACACCACTGGATCATTTACCAGCTGTGATCCCATCAACACACACCAGTGTACGGCGACTGCGGAAGTGGGGGAGGCAGGGAGACGTGTGGGAACGTCATCACCGGAGAGCCAGCAAACCACCGCTGCCACCAATCATTCTAAGTGTGGTCACTGACTCCTAAGATGGATGAACTCTGCTGCGAATACCGGGAAGCCAATCTGATGGTATTCACCGAAACATGGTGCCACCAAGGAGTCCCACACGCCCTGTTGGACCTTGATGGCTTCTCACTGGTGCGCAGCGACTGCTCTGACGCGTCAAGCAAGAGAAACGGGGGAGGTGTGTGCATATACGTGTGACAAATGAAACAACACACAATCAGAGACATGCTCTGCATATCAATGAGACCTCATTACCTGCCAAGGGTCACCTGCCAATGATGAATTTGGAAACTTCATCATTGGCGCTGTCTACATACCCCCCAGCGGTAACACAGGCAGAGCAGCTGTGCGCATGAACAGCTACAGCGCACACTGGGAACACCCATCCTCTTCCTAGGCGATTTCAACCACTGCAAGCCAGACTGCCCTTACAGGCTTTGAACAATATGTAATTTGTCACACCAGACACAACAGAATATTAGACAAATGCTACAGCAATATCAAGGGTGCATACTCTGCAAAGCCAGAGCCCCCTCTTTTTAACTCAGATCATAATACAATACATCTGATTCCTTTGTATAAACCAATCTTTAAATCATGTAAACCTGTACACAAGACTGTTAATATAAGGACAGATGACACAATTGAGTCACTAAAAGGGTGTTTCCTGGGTATAGACTGGTCCATATTTCACACACTAGAGCTTGACAAGGCTACAGATGTTATAATGGACTATGTAAAATTCTGTGTCAATAATGTGGTAGCCAAGAAGGATGTCATCATATACCCTAACAATAAGTCCTACAGTATATAACAAAAGAAATCAAAGAGTGCATAAATAGGAAAAATCAAGCATTTTGTAATAATGACAGAGCAAGTCTAATAGGAGTCCAAAAGGAACTGAAACAACTCCTAACTAAGGCCAGAGAACAATACAGACAATGAATTTTGCACTCAAGCCACTCAACTTCAAATACTAAAAAACTTTGGGGTACAATGAAATCAGTAACTAATATGAATCCTGCAAGAAAACTAATGATTACTCTGAATTAACAGTAAAAATCTAATGAGCTAAATGACTGCTACTTGAAATTTGACTCAAAGAATTTTTCTTATGAGTGTGATAGAGTGATGCAGTCACTACCAGGAAACGATACCACCAGCTGGCTGGAAGTGGTTCCACCTAGTGTTCAGCATCTTTTTCAAACTGTGCGAACTGACAGATCCACTAGCCCAGACGGACTACCGGCTTCTCTGCTCAAAAGCTGTACAAATGAACTGACGCCAGCATGGTTAGCATGTCCTATATTCCAGCGGTCATTAGGCACGCACACTGTAACCCTAACCAAGTCAATAATAACACCAGTGCCCAAAAAGCCTTGTGCTACAGAGAATAACTTTTGCCCTATAGCCTTAACCTCAATAATTGCTAAATGTTTTGAAAAATTCATTGTGTCACTACTGAAAACAGAAGTACAGCCCATGTTAGATGCATGTCAGTTTGCCTACAAACATGAACGCAGTACTGAGGATGCAATTCTATGTACGTTGCTCTTTGTCTCTAAACATTTGGAAGAGACAAAAGCTTATGCCTAATTTTTTTATTTTTATTTTAGTTCAGCATTAAATACTGTGCAACCTCACCTGCTTTTAGAGAAACTGAAGGACATGAATGTTAACGCTAACCCTGATTAAATGGTTTTATTTTTTTTTAAACTAATCACACACAGCAAGTGAAGGTTAATCAGAGACCAAACCAAACACTGTAATACAGGAGTTCCTCAAGGCTGTGTGCTTTCACCTATACTTTTTACACTTTACACCAAAGATTGCAGAAAGTGGATCCCAATAACTTTATTTTTAAATTTGCAGATGATACAGTAAAGTAGTGTGACAAAAATTATCTAGTTTTAAATGTGGCAAAAAAATAAGGAGATGGTACCTGACCCAAGGCAAGTGACTACACACAAGCCAGTGGTCATTAAACACAAGACCATAGATCAGGTGGCAACACAAATATCTAGGGGTCCATGTTGACAACCTGCTCAGCTGGAAACCACACTTTGATAACTTGTGCAACAAACTACAGCAGAGACTGTATTTCCTGAGACGACTGAGGTTGTATGGTGTTAACAACCAGATCATGCTAATTTTCTACAGAGCCATTTTAGCCTAATCAGGTATGGAATCACTGCCTTGTTTGGCAACCTAACAGTACAATTAGGAAACAGATTGGCTAACACGAACAGAAATGAAGATAATTGCTATGAAGCAATGAGTCCAAAGAGAACTTGTATTACCAGTCAGTTATAATACAAACAACAAAAATCTCCTCAGACTCCACTCACCCGCTATTGTCCGAATATGAACTTCTCCCTTAAGGAAGAAGATTTTGTATACCAAAGTGCAAAACAAACCGTCAAAAATTCTCATTTGTTCCAGCCTCTATCAAGCTGTTGAACAATAGGGGGACACAGTAGGGGGCACACCATAAATTGACTTACAAGGCAAATATTCACATTTCCTCTCGTTTTCACTGTATCACTGATAAATAGTTAATAAATAAATGCAGAAATTACAATGTGGCATATAATAATATATAATTTACACTTTTGAAGAAGCAACATAAAGAGACAAAGTGTACAGACAGTACCATCACTGTCATTAAAGTACAATATTAACAAAGTGCCAGCTTTATCTGCAAACGTGTTCAGGTATTACGAGCAGAATTTGCAGCTTATGGAATTTACCTGGGATTCCAATACGTGCATCTCCATCGCGTCTCTGCTTGAACACAGTGCTTCAAGCAGAATTCAGCACAAGCAGGACAGGAAGTCAACAATGGATTAAGCATCTGTTTTAATTCTATTATATATCGTATTTCACTTAACTACATCAATGTCCCTCTTGCAAATCCAGTGTTCTCTTCTTGTTCTTCGGTCGGTCAGTGAAACATCTGTTTCTTGTGTTTACACTACATATGTACATAATTTTTGAGTTACTGCAAGAAATCCCTGTCTCAGGGCTCCAGCTGTCTGGCTGTACTGCATGCTGACAGAGCTGTCAACAAAACCCACTGGCTCAGTGAAAAAAAAAGGTGGCACATGCGTGAGTAGATGTAAAATTTACTTGCAATGTCTCAAATTTTGGTCATAGTTTGGAGCCCTGAAATACACAGTATAAAAATTGTACACATTGTTTTTAACCTTACGTTATTGTACAAGATATTGCACACACATAAAGAACGCGCAAATTGACAGATGTTAAGAGTTGCTCATAGGTATATAAAAAATGCACAGATGTAAAACTCAACATACAGTATCGTGTGAATGACCAGTTCAGGAGTTACAGTGTAAGGGTTGCAGTGTGGTGGAGTTATGGATACGACTACTCTAGAGTAAAAACTATTTCTCAACTAACAACTAAGGATGGATGTTAATAGTAGGTCTGAACAGGGCCTAAGGTACTGGAAACATTTGGAGCCAACCTCAGTTTCTGTTGAGACTGACAATGGAACGATAGTATGCTTGCTCAACCAGTCTTTCAACAGGCAGCAAAGAACAGATGAAATATCACGGCCAGCTCACCATGGACAGGTGAGGCTGCTAGCCCCTATGTTGACTTTTAGCACCGACACAGCTGCTGCTGTGAACTCACACCTGGTAACCAGAGTAGAGTTACGAACATATACCTCATGTTAGACAAGCAGAAAAAGTCCTGGAAAATGATATAACCAGGCCATGAGTGTGATAGTCTACATAGCTTAGATAAGACATCAAAACTGCTTTAATGACATACAGCAGTAACACCTGAGAGTTGACCTCTTAACCTCATTTCATTCCTCTACAAGACAAAAGCAATGCAACCTTTAGTAGGGATGGCTCCATATTTTTGTGTCTGGTGTCACAACCTCGATTACCTACTGATACTGATGTCAATTTGATACTGTCAGTTTACATCCTTTAAATTACTATGATGTTAACAACATATTTGTGCTTATTTTTTTACCACTGTGCTTTAACTGGCCATGTCAAAAACATAATGCTCCAACTGAGTAACAAAAAATCAGCTCCTATAGACCTTTGGACACCATGCAATGCCATGCGACGCCATGCAACGTTTCTATGAACTGCCATCATGGCAGCTTAAGAGGCAACAAAAATTTCACAGGCTAGATTCAACCTGTCAAAATTCACTTTGCACTTTAAATCCACAGAGATTGACCACTATATTGCACCAGTTGACATGTTGTGCATTCTAGTGGTTAAGCATGTTAGTCTCAATTAAATAGTGCAAAATCTGATTTCTCAAAGTCAGAGTAACACATCCAGATTATGTGATTGGGATTCAAGCTACTGCTGCATGTACATTGAATATCTTCTTTCAGACTAGAGCAGGGGTCTCCAACCTTTCTGAGACTAAGTAGAGAATGTGAAAGGCTACCACATTAATGTATTTGCATTTTATTATTTAGATTTAAACTAATATGCATTCAAATGATTACAAATAAATTTCAATGCTTACTCCTAATGATATCACATTTTATTTATCAACAATATCAAGAAATTCAATAATGAATTATTTACTGTGAATTATAATTTGCTTGTCCGATAATATAGTAAAACATGTTTAAAGTATGTTGAATTATTACTTTCCACTATCTAATGTGATGACATCGGCAGGTCAAAATGTAAGGGTAGGCGCTGTTCAAAAACAATGTAGGGAACCAAACAACACACAGAGTGAGTGTGTGCAGTGCCAAGTTGCAGTAGAAGTGTGTTAACTAATGTTACAAGTGTGTTGATTTCAGTTGGAGAAGTTCAAGAGCCTGAACATTAGCCCTCATTAGCACACAAGGAAATGTTAGCAGGATTTAACATTAAAATGTTTAACATTTTACTGCTGGTTGCTGGTTACTCTAACATTGTTCATTCCTTCATTTTAAAGTTCTTTCTTACTGCAGTTGTAAATGTCATAGCTCTTGACATGCACTGAAGGAAGAAAAGTGTGTTGCTGCATGCACGTAATGTCTTGCATGCTGTATACGATACAGCACCCATTGGTAAAATTATGTTCCTGTGCATGACAGTGCATGAAGCTTCTCACAAAGTATCATGGTGTGAACCTCTGCAGGTAGGACACAGCCTACGAACAGACGCGGAGGCATTATTGGTCAGCACTATGCTGCAAGGTGCAGGCCTTTGTACTGATGGGCATTTGTGCACATATTCAATGAGCAATCACAATACTCAACCGCTATTTAAAAAAAAAATTCTATTCTATCTCAGTCCATAGCAGCAGCTTCATATTGGATTTGATTCACAAAGAGCTTAAGTCCACCAACTGTAGCTCAATTCACATATTGCTGTGCTATGTTGTCACTGCTATTTTTAGAACTGTGTGCAGAGCCCCAAGAGAACAAGTGGAAGGCTGAAAGAGGGGGGTTTGTCTTTAATTGCTGTTAAACTGGCCATAGGTGTGAGTGTGGGATTGTTTGTCTTGGTCCTGCGATGGACTAGCTACCTGTCTGAGATGTACCCCACCTTTGGCCTGTTGTCAGAAGGTACTGGCTCCAGCAGCCCAGTGACCCTCATGTGGAGGATAAAATGGTAGACAATGGATGGATGGAATCTCCACTAGTGCTTGAATATTGAGACAAGAGCAGTTGTCCAATCAATTGACAACAGTAGCTCAGTTAGACTGCACAGAAACATACTTGCATACACATAAACCTTCTACATAAACTGTAGAAGGTTTATGGAAGGTCAGGTGACTCCAGCCTTTACCCCCACATTAATTATCATTATCAGAAATAATGGTTTTGTATGAAAAAAAAAATTGAATGAAAGTTTAGCAGTATTTCCAGATAATTAAAAAAAAGAGACCAAACTGAACTACCTCCGACTGACCAAACCCACCTGAGGAACTGTAGAAGGTTTATGGAAGGTCAGGTGACTCCACCCTTTACCCCCACATTAATTTCATCTCTTTAAATACACTCCATGTCCATGATATACTAAGACCTAGACCTGCTTAGGATGTACAGCCATATCAATGCAGTAATATGCATTACAATATATGTATTACAAGCCTAATATGATTCATCATATTCCTTTCGAGTTCTTTATAACAGAGATGATCATTAAGTTTTTGACTTGATTCCTTAAAGAGGAAATTCAGTGTAAATCAAATTTCTGAATTTTTTTTGGTGTCCCCATGTCCTTCCCATATCTAAACATCACTAAAGTGTCACAATAAACACTTCAGCCACTTCTGATAAAGAAGTGCTTCACTGTTTAGTTTAGTTAGTAGAGTTTAGTTACGTAACTAGCACATTTGCTCTGCTAGTTTGCATTGAATCCTTCCCCAACAGCTACTCTCAGTCGTGGGTGTGGACATTCAACCTGAAGAAGAAGAAGAAGCTGAATCGCAATCCGTAATGGATTTCCTGAAGGCAATGTAAGTTTTTCCAAATGAAGTAATAATGTCTTTGGGAGCTTGACTGCTTTTTGTTGCATATAGCAATAGCTAACAATGGCTAATTTCAACTGCATTTGAAAGGCAGCGTGTGTATTTGCCTTTTCTGTTTGTCTCGGCTTCATATGACGCTTTTTTACAAGCAAACCGCTGCACAAGATGTGTGGAACCATGTGTATTTCCCGTGTCTGCGAGTGTCTTTCAGGGTTCGCATAAGTTTTCCCACACTTACTATTGGTTTTTAACCATAAACATTATTTAATTTATCTAAGTAGACATCAGTAATCTCGATTTTTGGTTCAAAAATGTGACCTTTAAGCTCTAGAAGCCAAAGGGACATTCACTTGAAGCATAAGTAACCCCCCCCATTCTACAGCTAACTCAGCCAATGCCTGATTTTGTCAATGCCAACCAATGCCATGTCACATGATTGAGGGAGAGGAGGAGGAAGGGAGAAAGTGGAGCAGTGAGGGGGTGTGATGTAGCTCCATGCTTCAGGTGAATGACAGAGAAAGCAGCTCCAGCATTTAAATATGCTGGGACAATGAGCCTCATGCTGTTTAGACAAGAGAATAACAAGAAGATAAAAACATTGATGCAAGTATGGATAAAAACAGCCAACAGCAAAATTGGTAGCTAATGTTTAACCAGAGACAGACAGTAAATACACAGTGTGTATAATTTCAATACTTCCCACTAAACTGTTAAGATTTGCACCTGGATCAACAAATAACATCACTAGATACCCATACACACTGTTTTCACTTGAAAAGTAGGTTTAGGGGTTAAGTTACACTCTAACTAAATAGGCACTATGTATGTGCAAATGCAAATATCCAGGTAAGATGGACATTCACACTTGCACATGGGCATAATATATGTGCATTTGGCAGATGCACAAACCATGTCACTCCATGTCTTAAACGAAAAAGACCAAAGCAGCAGCAGGGTCACCCTGACAATGAAAATGTGGGAAAATAATTCACCAAACAAACACCAATCAAGATTAAATCTAGACTGAATGGTCTGCAATAAAACAGCTAAAGTAAGTCCTGCAACTGGCCTAATGGTTTGTGAATTCAAAGCACCCAGTAAATACAATACACTTCCAGAGAAACTTAGAAGCAATGAAAACAATCCAGTGACAATAGAGTGGTATTTCTGAAATACACCAAAAAGTTTAGCAGGGAAATCACCCTGAAGGCACTGCTGACCCACACAACTACAACCCCCCCCCCCCCCCCCCCCCCCCCCCCCCCCCCCCCCCCCAACAGGCAGTAGTAGCATCCTCCCACTGCTGTTATTCTGTTAATATCTTATATGTGTTTTTCTTATGCAGAACACAACAGCATCAATGAGAATTTATATTACCACAAAAAAAACACGACGCTGATTTCACCTGTGCAGAGCCGCTCATTTCATGTTGTGTGTGACCAACGCACTGCAACACATATGTTCTCGTCAACAGGCGCATGAAATCGCTGTATTCACACATCGCAACAGTCTCATGCCATTCGGAGCTGACATTCAAAATCACAGGCGGCTGTGACAACAAAGCATGTGTTAATGCAACAGCATACGTTCTGCATCATAATATAACACAGCTAATTCATTGACGGAATTGATACTAGGCCACACATCACAGGTGTGTCACTTCTGTCACACCACAAACACGGTTTTTTTACGTTCAGGTAAAAACACGTCAAATAAAATCTGTACCAAATGACGCTTTGATGAGCTTTTTTAATTCACAGAGAATGGGCGATTTCTATTCATTCGTGCCCTCAGTCGCGGGGACAGGACTTCTTGCTGCTTACCCGAGAGCATGACCGATGTCTTCCGTGATCTCCGTGCTCCTCTGAAGCAAAACCAAGCCCCGATATATCATTGCTACGTCGGACCAGAGCACCGACTCATCCGGAGAGAGAGAGAGAGACTACAGTTTTTCATTAACCAAACATGCGGTAATTGGACGCAGATGAAAGCAGCCTCTGGATCATGATGACTACGTGTCCTGATTGTAATTCAGCAGCAGCAGTAACTCGACCTGAGCTGCGTCGAAGCGCTGCGCAGCGGAGCCGCGCTGCTGTATACTGGAGCGACAACAGAAGCACAGCGCTGTCAGCAGCGACCCCCTCCCTCCACCCAAAAACATTATCAGTTATCCCTCACCCCATAATGTAAACGCTATTAAATTGATATTTAGCAAATGAAAATAGCAGGAAATGTCCCCTTGAAGAGTCCGAAACTCTCATTCATGCAGAGGGTTTTCAACCTGTCCCCTGCTCCCATTGTGTTAACGCTAATAAAAATTATATTTGTGAGGAAAAAGTGAAAAATATTGATACAACTGAGCTGTGAGAAAAGCCTATTCTATAGTTATTTCAAGGCATTTCAAGAGATTTAAGTGGCCCTACATCAAACCTGACTGCCCCTTTGGGATAACATTTGTGCCTGAATTTGATACATTTATAAATTAATGTGAACCACTTAATTTGAACCTGAATTTGAAAAAAAAACAAAAAAAAAAAAAACTTTTGTAATTTGAATTTGAAAAACATCTAGTGGAACTTAAAAATAGTGGTTTGGAGGTGCATTTAAATAAATATGAGTGTAGTACAATTGGTTGAAAAATTCATCTTCATAATTCATTCTCTAAATTCAGTTTCCCTTCTCTCAATTCAAATTTAGTTCTTCAAATTAAATTCCAGTGCCTCACATCCTGGCCCTGGTAGTAAGACAAAACCAGTCGAGCACAGTTGCAAATTAGTTTGTTTTGTGTCTCTTGACTTGGCACATTAACATTCAGCTAATTGGCTGGAGTAAGAAGCAGAGAGAAGTAGGGCTGCAGCTATCAAATATTTTAGAAATGAGTAATCTATCGATTTATTCTGACGATTAATTGAGTAATCAGATAAAGAAAAATCGAGTCATTCTGCATTCTGTACTGTGTTTGTTTCTCGGTTTAGTTTGTAGTTGTCCCATACTTTTGACACATTTTGTAGTTTCTTACACTGCATATATTTACACCCTTGCTCCTTGCTGCCTTCATCCTTTAATGCTTCAGTTATGCTAGCAACATAGCAACAGGGCTCTCAAGTCTGGAACTTAGTGTGAAGTGAGATAAGGGGGTGCTGATGAGCAGGGGGTGGGGAAGTTAGTGTTTGAAGATAAAATGTTAATCCAATACAAGACAATTTCCACTAAACAAAATAAATTAAATTATTTTTGCCTTAAACAGGATTGGTCATTGTCTGTCCAGAATGAAAGAATAGTTTCCTTTCCTGACATCTTTAAATCTAATTAGATGACACAAACTGGCAAAGTTCATAGTCTTTACACTTCAAACTTTAATAAGCAGCTATTATAATAACTTAAGTGATATAATTGAAGTAATTACCTGATCGGTCTCTTGAACTTCCATCTCCTCTGCAGCGGAAACCTAGTTTCAGACTTTACCCGGCAACAAGAAATACTATTTTCTGATTGGTTGATAATTCAAAACAACTGTATGAATGGACTATGCAGAGCAATCTGCCTTCACATCATCCATTCATAGATTACTAATGTATGTCTTATGAGTTTTATCACTTAACAGTGTGAGAAATATCATGTGTGAGTGTGTGAACTTCTTGAAATGTGCGCAAGCTCTGGTGATCACATTGGTAACCATCCTGGCGGACCACAAGCACAAGTGAGCGCAAAGTGTAACTGAAATAACCAACCTGACAGGACATTGCCTTGATGCGTGAAATGTTATACTGTATTTAACTATTACTCAACTCAGATAATTTGTCTCGATTACTCGAATTATTCGAGGAATCGTTTTATCCCTAGAGAGAAGTCAGCGCAATGTCCAGAGAATAGCAGCTTAACTCTCAGGTGTGTTATAAAGTCATAACATACATGAAAAAGAGCATCATGTATGCATATGATATGAAGCAGCCAGACTCTCTAAGTGTGTGACTCTTTCTGGACACAAATGTGTGTCTTAGGAGGATGATCCATAATACACTTTGCTTTTCATAAACTGACCAATGTGTCACAGCGGGGCCACCACAATCAACACTGACCACCTTACAGTGATCCTCTTTTTGAGTGCATGCCACTTTCACTGCTCTGCTCCACAAATGTCATGGTTTTCTTGACTTTATTAACATTATTAACATATTAACAGTATTATGCTAGTGTTAGTGTATTCATTACATATAATACATCATTCAGTCATCAGAGAAGAATGAAATCAACACTCTGTAAGTGTCCATGAACAGTAAATCACTGAAAAAAGCAGCTCCAAATTCCTTCTCCTTTCTTTATCTGAACTCTAATAATGTTATGTTTGTTAATGCAAACAGCTTCATTTCTGATATTATTTGGGAAAAAAAAGTTTGGAAACCTGATAGGGAACAACCGTGGCTCTCTCTTTTTTAACAATATTACCCATGGATTAAAAGACACAAATAAGGCATAAAATAAGGATTGTAAAAAAAAAAATAGTCTCAGATCTCCCAAAATGTAATTTCTGTTCAAAACATATATTCATTATCCCCGTTTGCCCCTCTATTATTTGTTATAATACTAAAATGGAGGAGAATGTAAGCATACAAAAGCAACAATCATGATCAAAAATGAAAATACAGTAACTGAGACATCCTCCAGCTGTTCATGAGGACACTAAAATCACAGGGCTATAGTTGGGTATTAGGTTTAAAGTGATTCACACCAGCTACATTTTGGCTCTTTCAGTGATTTCTGACAATGGAAAACCAGCTATAGACAAATAGGCCTAAGCTGCAACAAAAGATGAGCAATGACAATACTAATAAGGTGTTGGGATGGGCTTGTCTGGCTCAAAACTTCAAAAATTATCCAAAGGCTGTTAATCAACTGTAATTCTTTTTCTTTAAATAAAATGAATGCACAAATGCATTATTTGGACAGTCACACAAAGTTGTTTAAAGTGTAGCATATACTTGGAGAACGACTCATTTACTGTATTTGGATTTTTGATCTTGTGTTATAAAGGCAAACATTGCAGTGTGACAGGAGGATGGAACACATAGGAGACGAGGGTGAGTTATTCTCCTGAAATGAAAACAATGAACACAAAGTGCCCCAAAACCCGGGAAACACACACTAACCACACCCCCACACCCCAAAATCTCTTACTGGAGGCCTAACCAGTCTGCCATAAAACACTTGTGCAGGGCAGCTATGAATATGGGCAAAACAACGGGCAGGTGAAACACAGTCTGTTGCAGGCTGAAAAACAGATTGCTCATTTTGTGAAAGCACGCCCCGGGTGCCTGGAAGGGGGTCGATCCCGATGGGGGACCTGGGCCAGAGCCTGTCTAACGTGATGAAATCTTTACACCTACCCACATCCACCTCAAAACTCACAAGGCCCCTCTCAAGAACTTGAAACGTCCCATCGTACAGGGGTACAACGGAACATTTGGGTAAAAATTCTCCAGGGACGCGGAGCAGCTATCTGAGGACCAACTCCACTGGCGAAGCATCATGATCCTCCTTACGAGCAGAATAAACCAAACATATAACCCAAAGCAAACGATCCACCCAATTACCATTGGAGAGCGCAGTACGCAGTGCGGCTCAAAAACAGCTGGATCCTCCATTTGTTGTAGGGAGCATGGAGCAGACAGCCATATTTATTCTGCTCAGAGGTGAATCACCTCTTTATCGGAGCCAAAAACTCGGCCTGCGTTGCCTGGCGGTAACACAGAAATATTGCATTAGTAATCTCTAAAATATAAATGTAGTGTTATTCTTAGAATATGCCGATAGGAAAATTTTAACTGTAAAAGGTGCAGCATCATGTGTAATTTGAACCCGTGTGTCAATACTACTGATACATGTTTCCTGTTCTCTTTGGTCTCTGATTAGTACAATTTTGGCCTTGTAGGCCACAAAAAGTGGGACAATTTAAAAAAGAAATATAAAGTAAGTATATAGTATGTATATATTAGTTTGATAAGTCAGTTTACAGCATTTTACATTATATTTGTTTTATCATTTATCATGGCATTATTAAAGTACTCCATTGTTGTTTTTGTTGACTTTCATGATTGATTCCTCTGTTTCAGGGTTGAAAGTATCCAGGGTCAGGTGAAGGGGTGAGTGGGAAGCCCACTGCTGCAACTTGGGCCCTGGTATGTCCTCATGGATGAGGTACTTGGACAAAGGTATTTGATTGCTCTGCCTGTCCTCATTGTCTGAGGACAGGCAGAGCTGAGGATAGCACTGAGGATAGCACTGAGTGAACGAGAGGAGCACGGGGAAGAGGAGGATGATGACAACTATGATGGTGGTGAGGAGGGACCCAAACCTCAATAAAGGAGGTGGCCCAACAAGAGGGATAGCGACAGAGAGGATCAAGGAAGACATGCGGCTGCAGAGGGAGACGGAGGAGAGGAATGAGAGGAGGATGAATAGTGTCCTCTCAATTCTTACAGAATTGTCCCCAATTAATTTTTTATGTAAATAATGATTATTGCATTTGTTCATTGTTCATGATTGTAAATAACAGGATGTTTAATTTTATTTACTTATGTTGATCCTACAATAGTGTGGGACAATTCTTGACTGTGAAAAAATGGAAAAACTTGCTTTTAAAGCTTAAACACATTTGTAACCTAGATCTTTAGATACAACTTTTCAGCTAATGACAAACTTTTTCTTACAGCATATACTGTAAGAAGTAAGATTAGGATTATTTTCATTGGTGCAGCATGTAGTAAACTACACTACAAACTCTATGTAAAAGTACTAATAATGCAATGACATGTCCATTGTCCGTTTTTCTATTATATCTGATGTGCTTGGATTATATTTCTGCAACATAAATGTGTATGTTACATTTACTCCTGTAGATTTTAGCTTGGATTTAATAGGGTTACTATTTGATAAAGAGTTCATTTTAATCATGCATATTTTACCTGTTCATGCTTTTTTAAGCCCGAGAAACATCACATGAAGGCGTCTGTGGTGAAGGTTCTCCATATGCATTAATCTTAAATCATTTGTTAAAATAAGTACAAAATCTGAAGGCTCCATAAAAATAACTTCATAAACTAAATTAAAACTAATACAAAACAACTGAAACAGACTGAAAACATTTAATTTCTAAAGAATACTACTACTACTACTAATTCTGCACCTATTGCCAAAAATATGAACAGTATTAAAAATATTGAAAATGTGAACGGTTTTCTTCGGTTGGTGACGTAATCAGCAAGTGACATAACCAGTGAGGCGGGTAGACTGGACCAGCTCATTTCGCAGTGCCAGACTTCCGGGTTCTTTGAAATGCGCCGTCAACTGAGGAAATGACTCCGTCGGCTGTACACTTCGGAGGATCCAGTCCCTTAAATGCGACAGGGTTTAAGACTCCATTATAACTGCCTCCTCAGATTTGGCAAATTCTCAGACTGAACCAGTTATTTCTCTAATTCCTGTAGCCACAATTTTAAAGATAAGCACACAAATGTTGTTCAGGAAGTTCTCAGGATGCTCACAATGTCTTAGGTTTTTCTATAGGACCTATGGTTTTTATTTTACAATGAGTTGTTTGGATGGTCTTTTAGAGCTGTGTATTTTTAACTGTCACTCAGCAAGCACGATACACATGCACACGTTGGCACCGTCACCATGGCAACCTTATAGTCCAGGTGCCACACACGCACATACAAACACATCTGGTTTGTGACAGTTAATTAGCGTGAACAGAAAAAAAGTTTTACAAAAGTAAAGTCCACCCAAAATATTTCTGTCTGAATATTTATAGTTTTAAAGGTTTATTACACCAAAATACAATTTTCTCTCAGTACTCAAAATTTTAAAGGTACATTCCCCTCAAAATATTACTGTCTGAATATTTATAGTTTTAAAGGTTTATTCCAAAAAATTACGACTTTGTCCCAGTACTCAACACTTTAAAGGTACATTTCACCCAAATTTTATTGTGCTTACATTTTTAAATGTTTGTTAATGTCAACAAACTGTCATCGTCCGGCTTCCGGCTTCCTGTTCCTTTTATTTTGACTCTAATGTGCTTTTCCTCCCCAGCATCTCTGTTTTTTCTCAGGGGATTGACCGGGCAGCTGGGCGGAGCCTCCTACTCTCGCACATGCTCCTCATCTACCTGATTTCTCGCTGAGGCTTTTAAGGCTGGAGTTTGGCTGCAGCAGGTGTCGGCGCGCCTCGTTTGCTCTGTGGTAACTCATCCTTTGACCAGCTCACTTAGCTTCAGCTTAGCCGTTTTGACTCGTTTCCTTTGCTACTTTCTAATCCCTTGTTTTTCTCCTTTTTCTAGTTACCCTTCCCGGAGGTCTCCACCCAGCCACCAGTCAGTCCCCTCGCCTTCAGTTTGTATATCCTTAGTTCCTTTTTCTTTGTTTTGTGTTAATAAATCCGTCTCATTTTTTGCCTACACGATCGCAGTCTGACATTTTTCAGATCCGTTCACAACCCCGACACTAGTCATTACACAAATATAGTCAAAGTTTTGATTCAGCAGTATTCTAAATTATGTATATTTTAGTCCATTTGTATTTTATGAACTACTTTAATGCCTTTAAATTCACATCCATTTCAACACATTCATATCACTACAACTTCTTGTTCATACATATTCATATACTTTCTCAAGCTATTCATAAAACTTTAAATGCTTCAAGTCAGCATTGCAGCGTAGCTTCATCATATTTTTCAGCCAAATTCAAATACTTTTCAATTTATTTTAAAAAAATTCAAATACTTCATCATAGCTTCAGCTTATTTTTGTTTGACAAATTCAAATACTTTGCAATTTATTTTGTACAATTCAAATTCTTCAAACCAGCAATTCAGCATAGTTTCAGCTTAGCATTCCACAGCAAACCTACTGCGACTTCTTCAGTAAATTGCCCTTTTTGTTTACTACTGGCCTTATAATAAGTTAAAACTGTGTTGGTATTTATAGACTATGGTAAGCGTGGTATTAAAGCATTTTTGAGGTTTTTGATTATTTTTTATTGAATTTGATATTTTAATATCAAATTCAATAATAATTCAAAAAATAATTCAATAATAATTTAATAATTTAATTTTCAAGATAAACATTTCATGCCTTTCCAAAATTGTACTCCATTAACAACACAAAGTTGTGCTATGTTTTTAATTTTAAAGAAAAAAGTTTTTCTTTTTTAAATTTAGGGTGTTTTCTAATCATTAAAATATTTTTGTGTCATTGGGGTAAAATTAATTGTAAACTGCAACTGCAAAATAAAATAAAAATAAATAAATTTAAAAAGAATTTGGTATGTTTGTTTATTAAAAGTAGTGCTAGTCTCCATAGCTATTATTCCTGGGATCCTTCTGAACATACTGTACATACCTACACATATATACCTAGGAACAAAAGACAAAATAAAATCTTGTTTCTTTGTGTAGTTGTATCTATCTTATGATCCAGAATCACATTAGAATCCCCTGCGCACATCATAATACCTTCTGTTTCTGATACTATTGTTGTAAAGCTTTGCAGAAATGTTTGTCACTTTTTGGTGGGGGATAGACATTGATTAATGTGACCATCTTGTTTTCTAATTTTCCTTTAAAAAAACAAAAAAACAAAAACATCTGTCATCTGTCTCTAACTTGCTTCAATCATTCAAAACTGACTGTTGTGTTATTATTGCAACCCTTCTTTTTGGCTCTGTCTGCATGTGGTATAAAAGTGTTTCTATAACCAGATTTCTTTAGCTTTTCATGCTCTTCCTGAGATAAATGTGTTTCCTTGATAAAGATGACTTGTGCTTTAATTTTTCTCATTTTCAAAATAACTCTTTCTCTTGGTTGGATTGTTCATCCCATTCACATTTATTGACACTAATGAAATATTCCTCATATTATTTTATTAAAACCTTGTTCTTTCCTGTAACCGTAAGCATGACAACCAACAACAACCTTGTAAGAACCCAGAGCTGTTTGTTATAGAACAAAGAACAATTCAATTTCCAAAAGTAGGCATGCAACTATGCATATGCCTCCCATGTTAAGTTTGTGGATTGAGAGCAATATCCCATAGCATATGGAGGCCCCTTTCTAAGTAAGTTTAGTCCAATAATTTCCATGCATTAACCTCCCAGCAAGAAGTTTTTCTTTGTTACCAGTCAGATATAACAAGAGGAAAACTGATCATTACGATGACCGATTTAAGGAGTGCAATCATTATTAATCTGTTTGTCGTTGTTTTTATTTAAGCTATTGGGTTGTTGCTCTATCCTGATCTTGGCCATACTCCCTGGTATCTCTGCTGCGATTCCCCTCTTGCTCAGCTCTTTCACAGCCTCCTATTTGCTCTCATATGTCCGCAGGCTAGCTTTCCAGTGGAGCCTGGAGCCTCCTGCAGAGCTTTTTTAATTCCATTATATTCCTTTTTCAAACAACCTCTGTGACATAGTCGTGGTCAAAAAACAGTAATCGGTATCGATAGTGTATGTTTTTCAGGCTTCCCTCAGCACAGTCTCCTTCAAGTTTACGGTAGATCTCAGGGTTTATCAGCATCTGTTGTTAGCATTAGTGCTTGCTGTGGCCACTGTAATGTCCATGTTTGTTGGAAGAAGCAGCTCATCCTTCAAAAGTTGTTCAATATACTCTGTGACAGAGCCACCCTCTATTCCCTCTTTCAGACCAAAGATGTGGATATTGTTCAGTAGGTTTCTTCCATGTTGGTATGTCTGCCAATTCTCATGCTCAGCTCCTGTGATTCTTGCAGTTTATGTGGCTAGCTCTGCTGTTGTTTCTGTGATCCGCTGGTTTATATCTTTCTTAACATCTTCGAGTTCTGTCATTTCTTTTTTGATTTCTTCTTTGAATGTGGTAAACTCCCCTTTCAGTTCAGCTTTAAAGTCCTGGATTTCTTTAACATGTCTTTCAGTCCTGCACGTATTACCTCAGCTGCTTTGGGCTCCATATTTTGTTCTTCACCTTCCATGTCCTCCGCCATGCTGCATCCATCTTCGTTAGTCAATTCTGGTTGTTTTGTCAGGTTACTTTGGTTTGATTGTCTTCTGACCTCCCCCTTTCCATCTCTGTTTTAGTGTCTATTTTTACCAAAAATAAATAAAAAATAATCAGGAGCTAGCTACCTATGCTGCCATCTTGGGCTGGGTCCACCAGAAGTCTCAACAACAACTCATATTGTTGGTGGCCCTAATACCGCAAAAAATTATGCCAGAATGTTTAAATTGTCTATGTTTCAATTTGAAATAATCTGATTAATGGCATCCTTTACGTTAAAATTGTCATGTCTTTTCAAATTTCCATCAAAAGCCTTAAATAGCCTAAAATAGATTGTTTTAATAGGCTTTCAATAGGATCATGGTGGATTTTAATATCGTGCCCAAGAAATTAAACTAGTTGGTCAATCTTTGTGTCTTTCATGTTCAGCACCATTGAAAGAGTTGCAGCATGCTTACGCAGTCTCATAGATGTCAGTGACTTTGGACACATTGCACCACAAAACTTCAGATACAGTCTGAACCTCGGAAATGTGTCATTGCTCTTGGTCTTGCAAACATATAGCCATTTCCTTTTACAACACAACAAGCATCCCTCAGCTTAACAAGGAGTTCTAATGCACTCCCCAATTTTAGAGTCAAAAGAATTGGAACTGGACACCCATGTCTCCCTTCGATGACAACTCTTGTGAAATGCCTGCAGAGTTTTGTTTCAGTTCGATTTCCGGATAGCTTCGAGGAGATTCTGGTCAACCATCTGGTGTCTCAGGAGGGGGAAGCAGTGCACTGTCAACACTGTGTACAGTGGAGATGGAGTGCTGCTGACCTCGACTCGGGACGTTGTAAATTGATGGCGAGAGTACCTCGAAGACCTCCTCAATCCCACCAACTCACAGAGGGTCCATTGGATAGTTGAATCTTGGATACAGGAGGAGCAGTGTGGTTTTCGTCCTGGTCGTGGAACGGTGGACCAGCTCTACACTCTCGGCAGGGTCCTAGAGGGTGCATGGGAGTTCGCCCAACCAGTTTACATGTGCTTTGTGGACTTGGAGAAGGCATTCGACTGTGTCCCTCGGGGAGTCCTGTGGGAAGTGCTCCGGGAGTATGGGTACTGGACCCTTTGATAAGGGCCATTTGGTCCCTGTATGACCGGTGTCAGAGTCTGGTCCGCATTGCTGGCAGTAAGTTGGATTCTTTGCCAGTGAGGGTTGGACTTTGCCAGGGCTGCCCTTTGTCACGGATCCTGTTCATAACTTTTATGGACAGGAATTCTAGACGCAGCCAGGGCGTTGAAGGGGTCCGATTCAGTGGGCTCAGGATTGGGTCCCTGCTTTTTGCAAATGACCTGCTCCTGTTTGCTTCATCGGGTCGTGATCTTCAGCTCTCACTGGAGCAGTTCGCAACTGGATGTGAAGCGGCCGGGATGAGAATCAGCACCTACAAATCCGAGACCATGGTCTTGAGCCGTAAAGGGTGGAGTGCCCTCTCCTGGTTGGGGATGAGTTCACTTCACATAATAAGGCCAAAACCTTTACAATATTACAGAGAGAAAAGAAACCCAACAGTTCACACAGTGAGCAAACACTAGGGGGCAGTGGAGAGAAAAAAAACTCCCTTTTAACAGGATCTCTGACAGAACCAGACTCAAAAATGTGCGGTCATCTGCCTCGACCAGTTGGGGTGAGAGGAAAATGGGGGACAGAGGAGAGGTGGGGGGACAGAAAGGGGGGAAAGAAAGAAAAAGAGGGAGGTGAGGGAGAGACAGAAGAGAGAGACCAGGAGCAAATATACAACAGTTGTATCAAGTTTAGAATGTCATGTTTATAGAACTACAGTGTCATTTATACAAGCAGCAGTAAACATTATTGATAAGAAACTATACTGATGAACTTTTAATCAGAGCATAGTAATAATGACAGCAGTATTATTGTTACTTATAATAATAATAATATCATCATCAAAACTGGATCTGGATCCTGCAGCCTGCAAAATGTGGACAGAGGGAGAGAGAGAATGGAAGGAAGCAGAGATTGACTTAGGAAGGGAGAGAAAAAAAAAAGGTTAATGACACATAATTAAGTCACATTCATACCCCGAGTGTGAGAGAGTGAGTGTGAGTGCACCACAGGAAATCCCCCAGCAGTCTGGGTCTATAGCAGCATAACTAAGAGATGGTTCAGGTTTCCCGAGCCAGCTCTGACTATAAGCTTTTTTCAAAAAGGAAGGTTTTAAGTCTAACTTTAAATACAGAGACAGAGTCC
>JAFBJR010000217.1:25273-44969 GCA_016785285.1 Brachirus orientalis | reverse complement strand
TGGGATGAATGTTCAATGCTGGAGGGAGTCTGAGCCGTACAGCAGCGGGATTGATCACTCGGTCCACCGTGAAAAGTCCAATATACCTGGGAGCCTTGGAATAGACCTGTAGGGGAAGGTCGTGGGTGAACAGCCAGACCTAATCTCCCGGCTTGTGCCCCAGTGCTGGTGTGCGGTGTCTATCTGCCAGGCATTGATTGTGTACGGCGGTCCTGGTGGGTGCTGCCCACTGAAGCACCTGGGAACGGACGGATGTTGGGACAAAGAGCCGGTTTGAGGGTCCGGTCCCTGGATCTGGTTTGGTTCACTGAGCTTCTTCCAACACCCCTCAATTTCCCAGGTGGTGGCCCTGACCAGGCCGGTGGCTGGCAGGATGGGCTGATCAGTCTCCTCGTGGTCAACTGGATCGTGGACTCTAGAGAGGGCATTGGGTTTCGCATTCTTGGTTCCCAGTCGATAAGAAAGAGTGAAGTTAAATCTGCTCAAGAATAAGGACCAGCAAGCCTGGCAGCACGGAGATAGGCTAGGTTTTTGTGGTCAGTCCATACCAAAAACAGCTGCTCAGCTTCCTCAAGCCAATGTCTCCACTCCTGCAGTGTGGCCACCACTGCCAGAAGCTCACGGTTTCCCACATTTTAATTCCTTTCCACTGGAACTGGGTAGCAAGTCTATGGGGCAGTCATAAGGACGGTGCAGTGGCAGGGAAAGTGCTTTGTGTTTACTGAATATCTCAAATCGTGGTAACATGAGGGGACTGAGGACAAAGGAACAGAATCTACCGAAGGTGAGGGGTGTGAAACCGGTCTTGCAGAACGAAGACAGTGAGAGTGACAAAAGGTGCCCCAAGAATTAACTGAGGAAGAGAGCCATTCTAGGTGAGGGTTGTGCAGCCTTAACCAGGGGAAACCAAGGACTATGGGAGAGGACAGAGACAAAATAACTAAAAGGGAAATTAATTATTGGTGATTATCAGATAACATAAGGGAGAGAGGAGTAGTCTGTTGAGTGATGGGGGCTAAAAGAGAACCGTCAATGGCACACCCAGTCCGGGGAGGAGTCACGGTAAGTCTAACTATCTCACAAAGTCTAGGTCAATAAAGTTATCATCGGCTCTGGAATCAACTAACACCTCATACAGGCATAGTCCTTTATGTATCCCCCTTTGCCGCTCATCAGAGGTTAACCGGGTCCAACCTAGCTGCATCAGCTCCACAGAGTCAGGAGAAGAAGCAGATACAATGGTGCCAGGAACTGGTGTAGTTGAGGAGGAAGATGACCCAGTGGAGGTGAGTGAGGTCCTGGAGGATGAGAGTCAGGGGGAGGACCTGCTGGAGCCCCTATACTCTCTATTCTAGTTGCCAAGTTAATGAGCGCCTCCAGGGACTCGCACTCGTCCCGAGTGGCTAACTTATTTCTTATCTCATCATTTAGCCCCCTCATAAAGCAATGATCAGTGTCAGTTCATTCCAACCACTCTCTGAAGCAATAATACGGAAATCAATAGGGAACTCTGCTGCGGAGTGATTACCTTGTCTTAAATTTAGTAATCTGGGCACTGTACGACTGTCTTTAAATGGTGTGTCAAATACTCTGATCATTTCTTCAGAAAAGGAATCAAAAGAGTTCAAGGTACGTGATTCTGCTTCCCACAGATGTACTCTAAAGCTTTTCATCTGGCCAGATTAAAAACAAAGGCTACATGGGAGCTATCAGAATGATTGAGGCTTGGCTGTAGCTGAAAGACTAGTCTGCATTGTCTTAAAAAACGTTTGCATGACCCTACCTCCCCTCAGTAGAAGTCCGGTGTTGGTATGGTAGGCTCTCTGGGTTGAGAGCTAGTCGAGGGATGCAGCGGCGGAGGTCTGGTCTCTGGTTGGGAAGCCTGCGGCGGTGGCGAGGGTGCAGGTGGGTTGGAGGAGACATCAGCTGGATTCTGTGTGAGTCTAGTGATGCTGGCGGAGAGGGTGCGAATAGCATCCATGACGTCGTGCAACCGCTGTTCATGTCAGGTAACCACTGCTAGAAGCGGTGTCCGCGGGATCCATAGTCTCTGTCACGTACTGTGATGACATTAATTGATTACAATGAAACTAGAAATAGGGGTAAAAAACATACTAAGAGCTAGAGGGATCAGACATGGGGTGAACATGCGAGTTACCTGCTGTTGCCAAACCTAGGGTATAAAAAAGGAAAGAAGGTAATCAGGAGATGAGTTGCAGGTGTCAAGTCGGAGGCTCCGTCCGGCCGGCCAATCAAGTTGCCTGAAAACAAACAGAGCTCCACAGGAAATAACCACAGTGACAAAATAAAAGACAGGAAACCGGACCCTGACAATTATTACAAGAAGGAGACTAGTCCAATTAATCAATAAAATTGATGTTGAACACCATCTTGTTTCATGAGTAATTTTATGTATAAAATGTATAAACGCAAACATTTAAGGACAGAGCTGTGCAGCAGGTGGTCTCTCCTCACCTGTGCACTCTGCCTGATTGCCACTAGACTGGCTGCTTCACCTTGTGCTGAGAGTAGCTAGGGGCAGCATAGCGCAGCCAGCGCAGTGGTAATTTTCAGCTTCAGATTCAGCTTGGTGCAGTGATTTGTGCTGAAAAGTCACTGCGCCAGGAGTTGCAACCTAGTCTACTCTCGGTGCAAGGCGAAGCGCAGCCGGTCTAGTAGTAATTTGGCAGACTGGCGCACGGTGTGCACATGCCAACACAACCTCACAAGCAGGTTTACAGAATGTCAGGCACATTTCAATGCAATTAAAATTCACAACAACCACTGTTTAATGTAACTGCCTGAATGAAAACATACATTTATATCTATATTGACTGTCCCGTCATATCTGATGTCAGATCAAAGGCGATTGGCACGTGTAATGGAATTTCATTAACTTGTACTTGTGCCGGGCTGCGCACCCTGCGCTGTGCACGAAACTTGCAAACTGCGCATGGACACACACCCTTGGTGCGCCAAGCCTGGCCTGGTCTGGTCTAATTAGAGCCCGACCAGGTTGGAGCTGGCGTAAATGCACCTTCAGCACAGCCTTTTGGCACAAAATTGTCACTGTGCCAAGCTGATTCTGTTGACACATCCCCCATTTGTGCAGCCACACGCATCTCGGCTTGCCTCGGTCTACCAAATTGCCAAATTTGCTGCACATGGTGTTGCGATGGACAAAATTAACACTGGGCGGGCTGCGCCACGAAATTAGAGCCCATGGTCTCCATGGCAACTGCATGGTAACAGAGGAGAGAGTGGGAAGAGGGCGGAAGTCTGTGGCCAGCAGTAAGAGGGAGATTCAAAGAGAGGAGAAAGAGATGGAAGAAAAGAGACTGTGTATCTACACGTTTGGAAACAGCGATTATCACAGATCAGGCAGGTTGACACAGACAAAACTGAGTCAATCTACAGCTTAACAGATCTGAAGTAACCCTCTGATTTCCTTATGTGGTGGCTGTCCGTGCTGAGAGCAGCAGAGTGACGGAACAGAGACTCACAACCACAGTGTAAATAGGATGGAACCACTTTCAAGAAAAACAGTTCAAGTGGCTAATGTTAAAATGATTCAAATGTGATTCAAATCTGATCTCTCTCTATCTCTCTCTCTCTCTCTCTCTCTCGGCTCCACCGAGTGGACATTTACCAAGAAGTGACTGAACAGGCATACGCTCACAGACCCGATAAGACATAAAGAACATCCTGTTTTGATTCTGTCACAGACCTGATAAGACACAAAGAATACCCTTTTTTTAATTCTCCCATGCACTTGCCCTAAAAGGTGATGACTCAAGGACACAATTCTGGTTGGCCTAGTATACATCACACCATAGTGATGTATCACACATTGACACTCAGTCAGCGGGCGTAATCCTTCAAAACTTTATAAAACAAACTTTTTTCCATTGTCCGGGGTCCGTTTGCCCTGGCCGGTATGCCAAGAGAGGGAGACACGATCCACTGAGGTGACTTGTCTTTGGACCACAGAGCTCTGTAAGTTTTGTCTACTGACCATTAAATTGCTTGACTTGATTCACTTTAAGCTCTTGTCCTTGGAATCATTTTACTAATCACTGGCACCTGATTGTGTTTTCCTGGATACGCTCATTGGGTCATTGGACCCCGGCGTCCAAGGGGGACGCGAATCTCCAACAAGTTGGTGACCCCGACGTGATTACAGGGGCGTAAATGAAAGGTGCCGCATAACTTTCATCCGTTGAGGTGATAGAGAAGTGGACTGAAACAGTACTGTGGTTAAAGAACACCAAGACTGGATGACCACACTACTATAAGGTAAGCAGTAACCTTTTCTAAAAATACTGTTTATTGATTATTCCTAAATTAAGTCTCGTGTGTTATTGGTCTCAGTATTGATTAAATTTTAGTGACGCAAAAAGGGTGATCAAGCTTGCAATTTGTGGTCTCAGTTAACCGCTCAGTGTGACGGACGTGGAGAAGTTTGTCACACCAGAAGTGAAATTCTGTTACTGCTCAGTGAGACAGGCATGCAGAAGTGTGTCTCATCAGAAGTAATTCTGTGGCCGCATAGTGTGAGGTGCGAGGAGAAGTGACTCACACTAGATTTTGTCCTGTTTTTACATGGTGAAAGTGCAAGGACAACTGCAAATCATTTATCTACCTGTGTGCGTGAAGTTGCGAATGCAGTGATTTGTGGTCGAAGCAGCGGGTAGCCTGAAACCTAATGTGCAAATGAACGACTGCTGATCAGTTGAAGAAGATCACCATCACTGACAAACGCTCTTTTGTTACTGCTCTGTGTTTAGTGAGAGACAGTTTGTTGTCGAGCAAAAAAAAGGTACTTTCAAGGAAAAGTGGGAACATCTAGTCCAACAATCAACTGACGTGAGACCATGTACTTACCCTCATGTCAATAAACACAACCTGACCAATTTGTTGAAAAAGAAAGAAAGAAATCTTATTGGCCAGGAGATGAGGAAATAGGTATGGCAATAGGTCCAGTCTATGGCATTTTTCTGACTCAACTGAAATGCAGACGTGCAGCTCTAACTACTGTAAAGACTGAATTAGAAGAATTAATGGGAAAATCTGCTCTTCACAAGTAAGGTAAAGTAGCACCTCTGGAAAAGGAAATACAGAAACTGTCCTTTCAAGAAACAACCCTCGAATTAGTCTGTACCGCCTTAAAAAAGATGGAAGACTTTGATCGTGACAAAGAGCATACATCGTCTACAGGGGCAACCATCTGCCCCCGCTTCGCCTCCACCATACACCTCAACAAGTCAAGCTCACAATGAACAATGTTCTGAGGAGAGCTCAGGACTGTATCCAGTCTTACAGCTCACTGGAATCATTGATATTGAAGGTGACATAAACATGGGCAACTCTCCCACTAGTCAACAAACATGCACAACTACACACTGAATGAACCTAAAAGACACTTCTACATCCAAGCAATCGCCACAGGCCATGCGGTCCTCACAGACTAAAACATATGATGATACTGAGCCCTTTACTCCATTTAGAACCCAACATATGAGAGAAATGTCAGAACTTAAAGCTGATCTAAAACGTATTGAACAAGCTATGAGAGATGCAAGGAAAAATCATTTAGAAATGAATGAATTAATGAGGGATAAAGACGATGTCTTGTCCCGCATACAACTCAATCAGTGGTCCCACGATTTGTGGGGAGAAAAAGGTTCAAATGATGCGACAAGCGATAGTGACGGTGCAAACAGAGGAAGTGAATTGAATTGAATTGAATTGAATTGAATTGAATTGAATTGAATTGAATTGAATTGAATTGAACTGAACTGAATTGAATTCTTTTATTGTCATTGTACAAGTTCAAGTACAGTACAACGAAATTACTTTTCACCCATACATACATCAATTTATCCAAAATTATTACTGATTGAAACATAATGGCACACGTCAGAATTATACAAACAGCACATAGACATTTGATTGTATATGTACCCTAAACTTTAAACATTCTGTCATCCAAATCAGGTTGTGGCTTCGCAGAAAGTCCACGCTGCCGGCCCTGCTTGGGAGGGAGGGGGAGAGGGGGTACTGTGCTCTAGTGTCGCTTCTTCCTCATCTTCCCTATGAAGGAGAACAGAAGGGGGGGAGGAAGGTGTCTGTGTAAGGGGTGGGAGGGAGCATGCGGGAGTGTGTGCAGGTTGGTAGGTTATGTCAGGGTCTGTCTGTGTGTGCATGTAGGATCCAGAGGAGTCCTTGAGATGGGAGAAGTAAGAAACAACAAGTTGAAGGCCAGCCGGCTAGTGAGATTCTTCTGGAGGAAAACAAGGCAGTTGGCCATCACCAGCTGATAAGATTCTAATGTTTGTGTTTAGAGCAGAGGAGCACATTCCAATCTTGCTTCTCTCAGTCCATCAAATTGTACCTAGTAATTTTTGTACTGGTCCTCAACCATCAATCTTCCTCTGCAAAGTGGTCAATTTCTCCATGATGGTTCCATTTTCACGTTTCAGTTCAATACTTAACGCAGTCTGAGTTTGCACCGCTTTGCCCAACTCACTAATCATGATGGGCAGATGTGGAAATCCAATCTTTGTGGCAGCCGTCTTTGGTCGTATATGAGAGCACCTCCTAATCTGAGTAGAAGGAGCCCCCAACCTGAAACCCAAATAGGTAGAGATCCTCGATGTCTTCAACGGAGAGTAGCGCCAAGCACGCAACACGCAAACTCGCCCAGGCATCAAGAACATAGCCCGCAGGATGGGTTCCCTCCGGGCAGGCAGGTTCCCCCGCACCTGATTTCTTGCCGAAAAAATGGTGTCAATAGCTTTGAGAGACCAGTTAATCAATTCCATGTTGAATTTGCAGTTTGAGTAATCCACAGCCGAGTGGAGGTAGGGCTTGCTGAATAGAGACAAGGCACTGAATAGAGACAAGACAGAATAGAGAGGAGAGAGGAGAAAAGCGGCCGCCCTCGCCAAGGTCCTGAGCAGAAAAGTGAAGTTGAGAGGATGTGAGAACAGATAGGTGTAGGCTTCAGACTGGAAAAGAGAAGTTGAGAAAGAAAAGAAGGGCAGTAAATGTCATTGAGACAGGAAAGGGCAAGTCGGAAGGAAGGGGAGGAACAATTGTTGAATCTGCTGATTATCCCCTGCCGCCATCTGGTGGTGAAGGGAGTGAAGAGTATGAAGGAGAACGTGAAAGTGACATTGCTGCAACCTCACACCTCGAATACCCACCACATGAATACTAGATCTAAAGTGCAGGCAAAAACCGACCAAAGATTCACAATGTTTCCACTAGTTATGAGGCCTGGTGGTCCAGTTTATGAACCATTTAGCCTTACCGATATTGGGGCAATTACTGCCAAGATCCCTCCATTGACTGGAGGAGGTCACACTTGGTTAGCCAAATTTAATCAATTGACAAGAGGACTCACTTTGTGTTTGGGAGACTATTGGGCATGTATGGCACAGTGTGAGGTTAGTAGCCGAGCAATTGATGAAATGAAACAGGTTGCTGGATGTACTGCACTCGCCCACAGCACATCATTAAGGCAGTGCTGTAACCCACTGTTCAGTTGAGCCTGCGGTATCCCATAAATTGGACCTCAACACAATCGATTTAATTCAGGGCCAGATGAGACAGTAACCGTGTTCATGCAAAGGCCGTGTCAGGAATGGGAGGACCAGACGGGTTGTTGTGCTTCGTGATAAGAGTTCTGACGATCCACTACATATGACATGTCCATTTAATGAATTTACCACCAATTTACCACCATGCTATTAAAAGACATCGTCAAAAACAAAGAGAAAAGCAAAAAATGCATGATGCTAATGTAGCATCCCTTGCAGCCCTCCAGCTCAAACAACAACAGGCGAAGAACAAGACTGATTTAGCCCCATAGCCAACACAGGTGACAAACACACAAACATCTCAACAAACTGCGGACATTCCTGTCGTCCCACCCCAATTAGTGATGTATCAAGGCCAACCTTACTGTCAAGGCAACCAATGTCCTTAGGGTTTTGGGCGTAATCGTGGACGAGGACGTGGTGGACGACCCCAGTTGCCCATGCGTGGTCACTAATGTCAGCAATGCTGGAATTGTGGAGGAATGGGGCACTGGGCCCATTCCTCCACAATTCTGGAGGAATGATACAGAATGTCTGCAGAGGCTGTTCCACATTGCTCATTAGCAATCACTCCCATGGGCCAAGCTAAAAAACTTGGTGCAATGTGCAAAAAGGCTATGAATGCTTCCGATTGGCACAATTGCAGAGTGTCATGTATTCACCTTCTCTTAAATTTTATAAGATTACGGGGACACGTCTGAACATCTCAACACTGGAACACAAACATTTGACTCGTAATAAAGGCTGTGAACGTACTGACCACCCTGAGGCACATTCAATGCTAGCCACAGTCCCAGACTGTGTGTGGTCAAACCACACCACAAGTACTTCACTGTGCTGGACCTCTCAAATGCATTCTTTTGTATTCCTCTTTATCAGGATAGTCAACCTTACTTTGCGTTCAATTTTCAGGAGCAGCAATATACTTATACTTGCCTTCCGCAAGGCTTCCTATGTTCACCTGGGCTATTTAACCAAGCTGCAAAAGCTCACTTATCATCTCTTGCCCTCCTTACTGATGTCGAAGTAGTACAATATGTAGATGACATTCTCATAGCGGCACCCACCGCTAATTCCTGCCTAGCTGCCACACAACAGGTTTTAAAGAAGCTAGCTATCGCAGGCTACAAGGTCTCTAAATCAAATCTACAATGCTGCAGACAGTGTGTAACCTTTTTGGGCCGAAAACTCGTGCCTTCAGGCAGAGGTATAAACACTGATCAAATGATGTCTATTTTACAACACTCCCAACCACAAACTGTGTCCGAAATGATGTCCTCTCTTGGTCTAGTCAATTATCATAGATCCTTCATTGCAAACTTCACTGATCTCACTGAACCGTGCCCCAAGGGCCCCCTGTCTTGGACCTCTGAAGCATATCAGGCTTTCATGGATTTAAAAAGCTATATAGCTAATTCGGTTTCATTAGCAACACCATCGTATACCAACCCTTTTTATCTTGACGTAACTGAAAGAGAGGGCATTGTGAATGCCGTTCTCTTTCAACAGAAAGCGGAAGGTCATGCGTTAGCTAACCGAAATATACTAATGTAATACAGTGCAAAACTTGATCCAGTTGAGAGAGGCCAACCAACTTGCACCCGAGCAGCTGCAGCAATTGCAAAAGCCATAGTAAAAACTGCACATGCAGTAATGCACCATCCCTTGATCATACTGACACATCATGGTACCGTAAGTTATGTGAAAGCAGCATCATTCTCGATGACAACCCTATGACAAAACAGATTGCTAACCATTCTGACGGCCCCAAATATTATATATCAATCTCCTGAGGTGTTAATGTCAGGAGGATTGTGCAGCACAAATCAAAGAGGATGTGAGATTCAGGAAAGATTTAAAACAAGAACCATTGGAAGGGAAAGATGTCAGGAAGCTGTTTGTGGAAGGATGTTGCTTTAGAAATGAAAGCACAGGAAGGTTGAATGCTGGATTTGATGTGGTTGAGCACAAAGGAGAAAGTGTGTATAATATGATATGGTCAGAGAAGCTAGACACGGAGGAACGAAGAGTGTCAGCTCAAAAGGCAGAGTTCCTCGCTGTAATTAAAGCTTTGGAATTAAGTCAAGGACAAAGGGTTGAGATCTACACAGATTCCATGTATGTATATAACCTAATAAACACAGATTTAGCCAGAATGGCTCGAGTAAACTGTCAAACTTCCTCGGGTGCACCATGTAAACACGGTACAGAGGTGAACTAGCTGAGGAAATTAATGTATCCAGATGAAATAGCTATATTTAAATGTGTAGCTCACATGGGAGGCCAGGATTTTAAAGCAAAAGGTAACGAAATGGCAGATTTTGCAGCAAAACGAGCAGTTGGACATCTACCTCCCCAAATAATGACTGTAAAAGAGGTAGATGGTGTAAATAGAGATGTAAATAGTGAGAGCGAGATTTCCACAAGAAACAAACGAGATGTTGTATGACTACAAGAAAAGGCGGGACCATTTGAACAGAGCGTTTGGGTACAAAGTGGAGGTACTAAAGACACAGAAGGCTTGTGGAGATCACATACAGGAAAAATAATGTTACCTATGGGCTTAGCACACGATGTCATAATGGAAGCACATGGGTTGATGCACGTAGGAAAGGCTGAGACATTGAGAAGACTGAACTATTACTGGTCTCATCCCATATTGAGTGAGTTGGTAACAGAGAAACTAAATCAGTGTGAAGTCTGCGGTCAATATAATCCAAAGAGGGGAATAAAAACGTCAAAGGGCTCCTTTCCTCTTCCCAGTGGTCCAGGTGAAAACCTAGTTATTGACTATACTGACATGGGCATCAAACATCGAGTTAAGGGCTATCGTTATTTGTTGGTAATAGTAGATGCCTTTTCCAGCTGGACAGAGGCAGTGCCAACTAAGAAAGAAGATGCCAAATAGTGTATAAAAGCCTTGATTGATGTACAAGTTCCCCGAAGTGGGATACCCAAAGTTATCAGGTCTGACAATGGAAGCCATTTTAAAAATGAAGACCTGAGAAAGGTAGAAAGGTATTTTGGTATAAAACATTGTTATGGATCAGTGTATCACCCCCAGAGTGTGTTGAAAATAAAACTGGCTAAGGAAATGGCATTAACAGGACTGCCGTGGGTGGACGCACTTCCGGTTGTCCTGAATGATGTTCAACATACACCAAAGGCAGGCTCTGGAGGTTATTCAATTCAGTTCAATTCAATTTTATTTGTATAGCGCCAAATCACAACATACATTATCTCAAGGCACTGTACATAGTAAGGCCAAAACCTTTACAATATTACAGAGAGAAAAGAAACCCAACAGTTCACACAATGAGCAAGCACTAGGCATCAGTGGAGAGAAAAAAACTGCCTTTTAACAGGAAGAAACCTCTGACAGAACCAGACTCAAAGATGTGCGGTCATCTGCCTCGACCGGTTGGGGTGAGAGGAAAATGGGGACAGAGGAGAGGTGGGGGACAGAAAGGGGGGAGAGAAAGAAAAAGAGGGAGGTGAGGGAGAGACAGAAGAGAGAGACCAGGAGCAAATGTACAACAGTTGTATCAAGTTTAGAATCAGTTATGTCATGTTTATAGAACTACAGTGTCATTTATACAAGCAGCAGCAAACATTATTGATAAGAAATTATACTGATGAACTTTTAATCAGAGCATAGTAATAATGACATCAGTATTATTGTTACTGATAATGATAATAATAATAATAATATCATCAACACTGGATCTGGATCGTGCAGCCTGCAAGATGAGGACAGAGGGAGAGAGAGAATGGAAGGAAGCAGACATAGACTTGGGAAGGGAGAAAAAAAAAAAAAAAAAAAGGTTAANNNNAGTCACATTCATACCCTGAGTGTGAGAGAGTGAGTGTGAGTGCACCACAGGAAATCCCCCAGCAGTCTAGGTCTATAGCAGCATAACTAAGAGGTCGTTCAGGTTTCCCTGAGCCAGCTCTAACTATAAGCTTTATCCAAAAAGGTTTTAAGTCTAACTTGAAATACAGAGACAGTGTCCGCCTCCCGAACCGACATTGGCAGTTGGTTCCACAGGAGAGGAGCCTGGTAACTAAAGGCTCTGCCTCCCATTCTACTTTTATGGACTCTGGGAACTACAAGTAAACCTGCGTTTTGGGAGGCCGATAAGATGAAATTAAATCTTTAAGCACCACAGGAAATCCCCCAGCAGTCTAGGTCTATAGCAGCATAACTAAGAGGTGGTTCAGGTTTCCCTGAGCCAGCTCTAACTATAAGCTTTATCCAAAAAGGTTTTAAGTCTAACTTTAAATACAGAGACAGTGTCCGCCTCCCGAACCGACATTGGCAGTTGGTTCCACAGGAGAGGAGCCTGGTAACTAAAGGCTCTGCCTCCCATTCTACTTTTATGGACTCTGGGAACTACAAGTAAACCTGCGTTTTGGGAGGCCGATAAGATGAAATTAAATCTTTAAGATATGATGGGGCCTGATCATTAAGTGCTTTGTACGTGAGGAGGAGGATTTTAAATTGATTTATTTAACTTTTGTCTGCAATGAGTCATTGTTATTAACATGTACAAACTGGAATCTATCAGATAAGTATGACTGAAACCAGCAGAGGGCAGAACCTGAGATCCCCAAAGTCTGCTCCAGTCTCTGCAGTAGAATTTTATGATCAATGGTGTCAAATGCAGCACTAAGATCTAACAGGACAAGTATAGAGACCAGACCATTATCTGAGGCCAAGAGGAGGTCGTTGGCAACTTTAACTAGGGCTGTTTCTGTGCTATGATGTAATCTAAATCTTGACTGTAAATCTTCTAACAGCCTGTTACTATGCAGATATTCACATAAATGATTCACAACTGCTTTTTCTAGTATTTTAGAAATGAAAGGAAGGTTTGATATTGGGCAATAATTGGCTAAAACCTCTGGGTCAAGGGTAGCTTTTTTAAGAAGGGGCTTAATAACTGCAACTTTAAAAGCTTGGGGTACATATCCAGTTAATAGGGAAAGATTAATTTGATTTAAAATTGAGTGGTTAATTAATGGAAGAACATTTTTAAACAGTTTGGTAGGGATGGGATCTAACTGACAGGTTGACAGTTTTGATGAGGATACTAGTGATGTTAATTCTGGGAGATCTATAGGGGAGAAACTTTGTAACTGTATATCTGGTGCTTCTAAGGTTATTGTGCTAGAACTTGTCTCATTACCACTAGAAGAGAAGAGGTGGTCAATTTTGTTCTCCTATTAATGTTACTTTATTCACAAAGAAATTCATGAAGTCGTCACTGCTCAGTTTTAAGGGAATAGACGGCTCAGTAGTGCAGTGACTCTGTGTCAGGTTATACACCCTTTGAGTTGCATATGGGCAGACAATGGCAACCTCCGGCTGGAGGATTGACCCCTGCCTCAGAAAAAGAGATGGAGGCACCAAAAGGGTATGAATTACAATAATGGTCTGCTCTAACTGATTCTTGGACTAAGATACATCATTACAGATCCAGTATTCAACTTCCTTCCTCGGTAGAGGGAGAAATCCTGAATCCAGTTCCTGACTGGTTCTACGTTAAAAGGTTTAAGCGTGGCTGGAGTGAGCCAAAGTGGATAGGACCTTGTAAAGTGACAACTTCCGCCTCCCACGCTTTGAAAGTAGAGGGACGCGACGTCTGGTATCATCACAGTCGTTGTTCAGAGGCTGAAAAACCAGAACAGGATATCATCATCCCTGATGACATCTGGACTTCGGATGACGACGACAGTCATCTTCTCTGATCCCAAAAAGGGTGATTCCGACACTTGTCTCTCTAAGCAAGGAAGTAAGATAAACATAACCTATGTAGCCGGTGAGAGTATTATCTACAAATTCGACTTGTGTGACATTATAAATTGTGGGAACAATCAGTTGGACTACTCAACCAAATGGCTGGACAGCTGAACCTAAAGGTGGACAAATAGAAGGTAAGGCCATCTTAAAAACCAGTTTATCTTATTACCTTTATGTTGTGTGGTGATACCCATATCACCACACAACATAAAGGGATTAATCCCTTATTACTAACAGTGGGACAGTTGCAGAAGAACCCATTGTATCCTCCTATAGTACGGGCACCAAGACTTCCTGGCTGCACTTATAACTTGGTCAACGATGAGTACAGGTTGTATTTAAGTATAGGAGTTCATATTAGTGGCAGGGATCCATCATCAGTTATTAGAATTAATATCGTGTCCTCTGTGCAATCACCCACAAAGGCCCCTTTCGACACAACGGCTAAACAAAACCCACAACAGCAGTCACTCGAAGAGGAAACCCAATCAGGTGGCAAGATCCAAGTCTTTGCCACCAAATCCTTAACATCTGCAGATCAAACCAGGCTAGAGAGGGTTTTCGTGAAGGAAATAGCTGGATAGATTACACAAGGAGTGTAGCTGTAGGTGTAAAACTTGGCAATTGTGTGGCATGTTCACCTGCCTGAGCAGTCTTGAGAATGGCGCCCACTGACTTTGCCCATTGTAGCAACGGTTCCATCCATTTTTGTTCTAATCACAGTAGTATCTCTAATCCCTCCTGTTTACTAGAAGCAATGTCTCAAGACAACTTATCTCCAGAATGTAGTGGCTGGGATTCTATTTAACCAGTCACCTCCAAACAGATGCAACCCCCTGTGTTTAATCCTGACCTGTACCCAGATTTTGAGTGTTATGAATGAAATAGCACCTCCGCAGACACCCTCACTTGCCGAATCCTTCTTTCTAAATGTAGTACTACCGTTGACTTGCACTGAGGTAGCTACTAAATTGTTAACGCCTCGTGCAGATGTGTGGTGGTTCTGTGGAGGGCGACGACTTCATGATATCCTTCCTGCAACATGGTCAGGAAGGTGTGCCTTGATCTCCCTTATTGCTTCTGTCCAAACGGTTCCTCTCTCTGTGCAAGATATCCAGTCTATTGTTCAGCAACATCGTGCAAGTGGGGTCTTCACCCGTGCTAAGCGTACTTTAGACCAATCCTCTGAGGTTTTTATAGCCTCATTGTCGGCTACTGGTGACATTACCACTGTGCCACCTGAGTATCAGATCATGAACTTAAATGAGGGCTATGTTAATGCTATACCCATCTTTGGAGTGATCGCTGGAGTCAAAAAGCTGTACATTAGGGTTAATTATGTACATTTTAGCGATTGGCCAATTACACAGTAAATGCGTTCACCGTGGTACACCAACAACTTCATGCCACGTCTCTTATGACAATCCAAACAAGGATGGCTGTCGATATGCTCTTAGCTGACAGAGGAGGTGTTTGTTCCATGTTTGGTGATTCTTGCTGTACTTTTATTCCCAACAACACTGCCCCGACGGTTCCTTAACCAGGGCTCTGGAGGGATTGGGAGAGTTATCTATGGAACTAAAACCGAGTGGAAATTTACTAAGAAGCGACCGAACAGGCATACGCTCACGGACCCGATAAGACATAAAGAACATCCTGTTTTGATTTTCTCACAGACCCGATAAGACACAAAGAATACCCTGTTTTGATTCTCCCATGCACTTGCCCTAAAAGGTGATGACTCAAGGACACAATTCTGATTGGCCTAGTCTACATCACACCATAGTGATGTATCACACATTGACACTCAGTCAGCGGGCGTAATCCTTCAAAACTTTATAAAACAAACTTTTTTCCATTGTCCGGGGTCTGTTTGCCCTGGCCGGTATGCCAAGAGAGGGAGACACGATCCACTAAGGTGACTTGTCTTTGGACCACAGAGCTCTGTAAGTTTTGTCTACTTCTGACCATTAAATTGCTTGACTTCATTCACTTTAAGCTCTTGTCCTTGGAATCATTTCACTAATCATTGGCACCTGATTGTGTTTTCCTGGATACGCTCATTGGGTCGTTGGACCCTGGCGTCCGAGGGGGACGCGAATCTCCAACACTAACTAGAAAAAGTGAATCACAAGTGATCAAAGCGCATAACAGCAAGCAAACCTGTTGGTTCAGCAATTTTAGCAGCATGCATTCTCAGCAATAATTAACACACTGTTATGAGTGGGTGTGCGCTACTGATACGTTGAAGCACAGTGATTACAATTAAGATCACTAAACTATGTCTGGGCAGACACAGTGCCTCTTTATAGGAGCAGTCTTTAATGGGCAAGATTCTGATCCATTGTGAGGTTTGGCTCATTGGGTCCATTGAGTTGTTATTGTTATTGTTATTGTTATAACAATGCTTATACATGTCATCCCTATGAAATAATAAATTCATATTTCTTTGTTTTGCCAAAACTTCTATGATATGATAGTAACTTGTCACAGGTTAAACTAATTGAAACTAATTGGTGAAGCAGACAATCTCACTGGCAGTAAAATACAGGGTGTGACATTATCAGAATCAAGAGACAATGTAAGTAATGAAATACAATGGGAAATGATGAATAATGTAAACATGACCTAATTCCCTGCACAACCTCTTTCTCTGTCAGCCTCGGAGGGGGCCTTTCCAGAACAACTCATGTACAGAGTAACAACATAGTCCCTGGCAGGTACTGTAGAATCTACTATTTCTTTACCATTACAGCAGTGATCCACAAAAAAGTGAGTCACGGCTCATTGGTGGGCCTGGTAATTATGGCAGGTGGGCCTCAGAGCATTATAAATATCTCCCATTTACCCAAGTCATGTAACATACTGTACATGTAACTGTGGTACAAATTTAGGCCATGGGTGTTTAGCTGAATTTTTAGGGGCTTCAAACCTCTAAAGACTGAGAAGCCCTGCCAAACAGTATTTTACTGAAAACCTTGTTTCACTTTGTGCATCTCTACCACTACCTCCAGGAAGTGAAATTTAAGATTGGCGGGGAGGAGGTGGACTTTGATACCAAAGGTGACTCTGTACCCTATTATGATATTATCAATTGGCAGAGAGGCCCAGAAGGAAACATTGAATTTGTCAATGTGGGTTTGTTTGATGGAACCAAGGCTGTTGGAGAGGAGCTGTTGATCCAGGAGGACAGGATAATGTGGGCAGGGCATCAGAGTGAGGCAAGCTGCTCACATTGTGTTTTTATCTTCATCAGATGTCAACTGCTGAAGTTCTGTAGGTTGAGAGGGAGGTAAGTCAGGTGGACAGAACAGGCTGGATCTGATGTAGGGTCATCTGTTTTCACACACAAGATTCAAAGCCCACAGACTGTCAAGTGTTTGGTGACCTAACAGTTGTTTTCCTCATGGATGTTTTTATTCATGACATTAAATGTTTCTGGAAGAGCTTTCATAGAGCTTTCATATATAGCAGATATAAAAATATTTAGCAGAGCCACTGGTTATGAAATAGCTCATGGGCAGGAACCAGTCCGAGTTGTACACCTTCTAACCATGTGACCATCAAAAGTAGTATGATTATTACATCCATACCTGTAGTCTAAACCAGTGTTTTTCAATCTTTTTTGAGCCATGGCACATTTTTTAAATAAAAAAAAACTTGGGGCACACCACCAACCCAAATTGTTCCAAAATATCACACATACAGTATATAAAGTACACATTTATTCGCTCAAATGGTTAATACTTAGTGTGAAACCTGGGCCTGTTTAGATGAGCACAATGCTGATATCCTGCCAAGTTCATCAAGCTACCTGATGCCACCCACTGGCAAGAAAGATTCACTGCATTGAAGAGAGCTCATGGTAGTGAACGTGTCTACGCACATGCTCTGTTCAGTAGATAGCGCAATTACACGGGCTGGAACTAAGGTGCCGTCTCTTGTTTCCTGTCAGGTGTTATTAAAGACAGAGGTCGTTCGAGCCGGTTCCTGTGAACACAGGCAGGGCACTTCCATGCAATGTGGCTTGCACTCCGCACTTTATTGGCATTATAGGGAGATTGTCAGATGTGCCGTGGATAATTTTCCACATTAATGTGCCGCGACACAGTGGTTGAAAATCACTGGTCTAGACTGGCATCTGCACAGCAACTAAAACTCAAAACAATATGTTAAACAAACACTTAAGAAGCTGGTAGTAGCAAATAATGTATTGACAAATGATTTTGAGTTTTTCTTCTGTAGATGGTTTTAACCAAACATAATTTATCAATATCAGCACATGGTCTTTGCACCCTAGGTGCCAGTCTGTCTGCAGTGCCAGCTGTCTTCAAGGCTATGCTGCTTTGACTGTGTACCATGTGACAGTGGCAAAATTAGCAATCAGACAAGTGAGTTTGAGCCCAGCAATAAAAAGTCAAAGCAAATTCATTCTTACACTTTTAGTACAGAAGTAATACAACACAGAAAATTGTTCATGCTTTTTTTCTTAAGACTCAGTAGAGTGTACATTTTGTCCTGAGGACTTCTGGTCAAACAATGACAGAACTGCCTGCATCCCCAAGAAAGTGGAGTACTTGACCTATGATTCCTTTGGGAATAGTCCTGACTGTGATGTCTGTGGTGGGTTCCTGCCTCACTCTGGCTGTCTGTGGAATCTTCTTCTGTCACAGACACATAGCCATCGTCCGTGTGAATAACTCTGAGCTCAGTTTCTTCATACTGTTTGCACTGACTTTGTGTTTTCTGTGTTCTGTGCTTTTCATTGGAAAGCCAACATATTGGCCCTGCATGCTGCACCACACTGCCTTTAGCATCACATTTTCACTGTGTATTTCCTGCATCCTGGAGAAGACCCTGGTGGTAGTGGCTGGATTCACTGCCACCACCTAGCATTCTGGTGCATTTTTGGATATATTGTTCTACAGGCCTGTCTGTGATTTGTATTGGCTTTTCTTGCACGCAAGCTGCCAGGAAACTTTAATGAGGCAAAGTTCATCACAATTAGCATGCTGATCTTCTATGCTGTGTGGTTAGCATTCATTCCTGCTTATATCAGCTCTCCTGGAAATCATGCAGATGCAGTTGAGTCATTTGCTATCTTGTCCTCCAGCTTTGGCTTATTGTTCTGCCTGTTTGCTCAAAAGAGTTACATTTTTTTACTGAAGACTGAAAAGAATACAAAACAGTATCTGATGGGGAAAGTAAATAAATGATGAACAAATTAACCATGAAATAACATTATGTTATTTCATAATAATATTAATATTATTGTTGTTGTCAATGTTGTTTTTGTCTGTAGTGATGGGTGTACACATTAATTTGTGACTTTGCACATGTATAAATAAGTATAAGATAACAATGTATATAATGTAACTATAATGTAACTATAATGTAACTATAATGTATAAGAAATGTAATGCTTACTTGGATGACATCACTTTATTGTATATCTGTGTGCATGTGAGTTTTCTCTGGTTTCCTCCCACAGTCCAGAGTCAACAGACACTCTACTGACCATAAATGTGAATTTGAGACTGAATGGTTGCTTGTATCTTGGCACTTTGATGGACTGGCGCCCAGGCCAGGGTGTGACCCCGCCTCCTCTTTACCCTCATGTGGAGGATAAAGAGGTAGTAAAGTATGAGACTTGGTTTGTTTTAAACCTTACCTCCCAATGTCCTATAAACAATATAATGGAAGAAATGTTTCATGAAAGTTTATTGGTGGTCACAGAACACCTTTATTTATTATTTTTATGTTTATTTGTAGTGCGTATGTGTAGTGCATTACACTAGTACTGTACGTTTGATATTTGGTAGTAAGATTATGCTAGCAGCTACCTGACATTAAAAGCAATATCATTGTCTTACTGTATCCATTGTTAGCACACAAGAATATGTTGAATAAGTTTGACTAAACCAACTATACAGTACTGTGCATAAGTCTTAGGCCACCACCACCTTTGTTGTTTTATGTCAGTTTTGTGATCATTGGCATTTGGATTTAAAAGATGTGACTAAAAATCAGACTTATACTATATAAATCTAATGGTGGCCTAAGATTTTTTTTTTCACCATTTGGGAAAAAATATTATTCACTGTTAATATTGTGACAGAGATTGTGAATAAAACTGCAGTGGTTCAGAAGACGTTTATTAGAACTCCAGCACCATGACAGTCCAGAGGTGAGACCAGACAGAGTTGCAGTCTTACACGCTCCTCTGTGCTTCTTTTCGAGCAGTCCCCTCCTCAAAAACCCATAGGGACTGTGTTTGTCCCCCGGCCGA
>JAFBJR010000217.1:0-24512 GCA_016785285.1 Brachirus orientalis | reverse complement strand
CACTGTCTCTGTATTTAAAGTTAGACTTAAAATCTTCCTTTTTGATAAAGCTTATAGTTAGAGCTGGCTCAGGGAAACCTGAACCATCTCTTAGTTATGCTGCTATAGACCTAGACTGCTGGGGGATTTCCTGTGGTGCACTCACACTCACTCTCTCACACTCAGGGTATGAATGTGACTTAATTATATGTCATTAACCTTTTTTTTTTTTTTCCCTTCCCAAGTCTATGTCTGCTTCCTTCCATTCTCTCTCTCCCTCTGTTCTCATCTTGCAGGCTGCAGGATCCAGATCCAGTTTTGATGACGTTATTATTATTATCAGTAACAATAATACTCCTGTCATTATTACTATGCTCTGATTAAAAGTTAATGTTTGGTGCTGCTTGTATAAATGACACTGTAGTTCTATAAACATGACATAACTGACTCTAAACTTGATACAACTGTTGTATATTTTCTCCTGGTCTCTCTCTTCTGTCTCTCCCTCACCTCCCTCTTTTTCTTTCTCTCCCCCCTTTCTGTCCCCCCCCTCTCCTCTGTCTCCTATTTTCCTCTCACCCCAACCGGTCGAGGCAGATGACCGCACATCTTTGAGTCTGGTTCTGTCAGAGGTTTCTTCCTGTTAAAAGAGTTTTTTTCCTCTCCACTGATGCCTAGTGCTTGCTCATTGTGTGAACTGTTGGGTTTCTTTTCTCTCTGTAATATTGTAAAGGTTTTGGCCTTATTATGTACAGTGCCTTGAGATAATGTATGTTGTGATTTGGCGCTATACAAATAAAATTGAATTGAACTGAATAGAAGACAACAGCTGAAGATGTAGTCTCTGTTCCACTATGAGGAAAATTTGAGCTCATTCCTGTTCAATAATGAGGCCATATATGTCCCCAAACCACCTCTGGATGTGGTGTCTGTCACCAGGGTTCAAACCTGAACTTCACAGTTTATACTGGGTCTGAAGTGGGTTTTTGTTTATATATAAACATCCTTTTAGAATTTTGAAACAAAATTAGAATCAACAGCTTTTATTATTTATAGCTGTGAAAAGGAAGCAGAACATCTCAACCTTACAGCTCCCATTTAAAGGATTTTTACTGACAGCAGTGATATTTCAGTTACAACAGGTAAGATAAATTATGTGGTTTTCTGTAATACTTCACAGAATTGAGTCCAACAATTAAAGTTCTCATTTATTATACAACTCTATTTTCTTCTCAAGAGTTTTGTGGTACCTGTTTAACAAACCATGATTCTACGTTTCAGTAACATTAGTGTCCTATTTTTTATGTTCCTATTTTTACTATGCAAGGCTTCAATAAAGCTGACTGTTTTTGTTTGTTTTTTATATTTATTTTTAATCTCGACCCCATCATTTTCCACAACAACCACAAGGATATACCAAAGAAATAAAATGAGACCAGTCCAATAATATGAAGTGATTATGCAACTTGCAGTCTGATCCTTACTTAAGGATAAAGTGCAGACATACTTAGCTCATCTGGTATATTTTCCAGTCACTGATTTCTTATTGTTTCTTTCAGGTCGCAGTAAAATAATATAACATTTGGGGACAAAAATACACAGTAATAGCCCAAAACTGGAAGCTAATATAGCAAATATTTCTACAGCCACAGTAAATTTCCCAGGAGAGCTAACATAAGCTGGTATGAAAGTAATCCACACAGCCCAGAAAATCAGCATGCTAAATGTGATGAGCTTGGCCTCATTAAATGTATCTGGTAACTTGCGCCCGAGGAATGCCAGGAGAAGGCAGAGGAATCCCAGGAGTCCAATGTAGCCCAGGACCAGGTAAAATCCAGGAGGCCATGGCTCTTTACACTCTACGACAATCTGATTATGTAAAAAAAAAAAAACCCTTAGTAACACTACACAATTTCAATGAGAGTTTATTATATAAATTATGAAGAACCTATTTGATTTGTCTTTTTGATTTTGATGGGCTTGCTTACTTTGCTTACTCATGCTTACTTTTCCAGTTGAGGCTTGATAGTTTGTGTTCCTAAAAGGGAAGGGAGGTTCTCCCAACAGCCAACCAGCACAGAGACAAACCTTAGAGCAACACAGTAAGAGAGCAAATCATAAAAAAAGTCATTAAAAAGTTCTAAAATCTTCAGAACTTGAGTATCAACAAAGTTTTCTAACTTTCTCACCTGAGGAGCTGTGGTGCAGACAATTAGCGCTCTCTGTTGAGAGGGCCCAAATTGCTTAATAACCCTGGAACCAGGTACTTTTGCCTGGAAGGCCAAGAGAACAACAATGGTCTTTACAAGGAGGCAAGACAAGCAGAGGACAAAGCTGAGCCCAAATGCTGTCTGCCGCAGCCTACATGACCACGCAGATGGCTGACCAATGAACACCAGACAACACAAGAAGCACAGCTGCAGTGACACAAGGAGCAAGAAACTTATCTCTGAATTGTTGGCCTTAACGATGGGTGTGAAGCGGAACCGGTGAAAGACGGTAGTGATGATGGTTGTCAGAACAACACCCAGCAGAGTGAGTAAGACCAGGATGATGCCCATGGTGTCAGAGAAGGACAGGAAGTCTTCAACCCCAGCAATGCATTTCACCTTGTCTTTGTCTGACCAGTGAAATTCTGGACATTTGGTGCACTCAGTGGAACCTTTAAGGTACATTTAGAAAAACAGACACAAGCCCCACACAATAATTGCTTGGTCTTTCAGTTTCCGTATTTATTTTTGAAAACTAAAAGACTAAAACATTTTGTCAAAACTCAAAACCATGTTGTGTCTTCTCAAAACTGATATTGTTTTATATATAATGATTTTTTAATATTTTAAGGTCTCTCTGTGTCACTGTGTAAAGTGCCTTGAGATAATATATGTTGTGATGCAACTCTATACAAATACATTTTATTTTAATTCCTTCCACCAAAACAATACACATGGGTTTTATGTTTGTCGTTCAGAGAATCAAATAAACAGGTCATTTTCTTTGTCTCCTTTTGTTGATGTGAAGGCTTTTTTTCTTGTCTTGAAATATAATTTACAGTACTACATTTACATGTGACATAATTGTTACCCCTTTTACATATTATGGAGGAAAAACTGGGACATGATTGATATGTTTCTACAGGTGCAACAGTAGTGAGGCGCATTTATAATCAGTGTTGCATTTTGACGGTCAGTGTTTCAGAGTCAACAAACTGCCAAATGATACAATTTGCAAAACTGTGGTTTAGAATGTTATTTAACAAAGTTCTTGTTTTTAGAGTAGACTTGGTTTCACTTTTTGTGTAAATAAAATTGTGAAAATCCATAATGGCCAAGAGCTTCCTACTGTATATGAACGAAGAACATGTTCGGCACCTGTCTTGTTACTGATCTCTCCATCAGCACAGGGAATACAATCAAAGCAGCAGTGAGGCTGTCTTTGTCGTCTGGCCTGTCGACTGCCTGCAGGACATGGAGCACTACACTGAGATACTGGCACCTGTGGAATAACAAGAAATTCAAATCAAAAGGTATTTCTGATGAGATGCTTTTTTAAACTATTAACCTAAACATAAAACATATTGAGATGTTTAAGAAAGACATTTAGGAGATGTATGACCTCTAGCTGCCCTCTTGTCCATACAATGGCACTCTGCTCCATCTGTAACTGTTGACCAAGTGGAACTGAACCATCAAAGCTTCCCACTTTGACAAACCTGAATAGGAAATGTTGTAAAAATAAAAAAAAAAATTAGTGTGACACATAAACACAACAAAGATCCAGACAGTTGTTTTCCTGTGTCTTTCAGTGGAATATTTTACCTAATGTCTCCGTTGCTGTCCTTCTGCCAGTTAATGAGGTCATAAAGGGGAACTGGCTCTCCACTGAGGTCAAAATATACTTTCTCCTCAAACTCGTCAGTAAAGTTTACTTTTTTCAAATGATGCAGTACCTGAATGAAAGAAGGAAGAGAAAACAAAAGCAGAGAACGAAATGATTGACACAAGTGAAAAATCAAAATATACTTTCTCCTCAAACTGGTCAGTAAAGTTTACTTTTTTCAAATGATGCAGTAGCTGAATGAAAGAAGGAAGAGAAAACAAAAGCAGAGAACGAAATGATTGACACAAGTGAAAAATCAACGAGACCCACATGTTGTTGTCTAATGTTTACGTTACCTATGTGGAAGTAAATGATACGTCTTTATCACATTCCCCTGTAAGCCCTGCAGAATCACAGTTTAGCAAAGTGTGCAGAGCATGGGCTATAGCATATACAGCTTTGTACACATTGTAGGATATTCTGACCTGAGATACATCAGTGTAACTGCTGTTTGTTTTCCAAAGATCCTCTGAACCTGTGCAAACAGGCTTCTCATCAGCCAACACTTTTAATGTGAGCTTTCGTTCAACATTGGGCACAACCAAGTGGTCTACAAAGTCTGATTGGTCACCAAAAGCATCTGATCCCATCTTATTATTCACTGTACCTGCTGCATCAGTTTCAGATCTGTTCTCGAACTGTAATTTACAGCCAAACAGGTCTTCCCAAAACATGTTGACAAATTCCATCCCTGGTTCAGGAGACGGCTGGACATTTAGCAGGAATTCTTTCAAGTCAGGGATTCTGACACCAGGGAAGGAGAAGCCCACTGTGCCCTCTAGGAGAGGGTGGAAGCTGGGTGAGGTCAGCACACTGGCAGTCACCCAGGCTTCACTAGCTACCCACTGGATCCCGGTCACATTTCTTTTAGCCAGCTGTGACAGCATGCAAAGAAATATTATCATCATACTATACTGCATGAAAATTTGTTGACATGAGTGACGACTCAATACATTAGGGATCACCTCTGAAAACAGTTCCAGCAGCTGAACCTCTGAGGCGAAGACAACTACAACCTGTGCACTTGAACTCTGCAGCCTGTCTGCCATTAATTGTATCTCAGTCTCTGTTGGTAACTTTGGGATAGTCAGATGAAATGCCACACACCCACCTCGCTGACTGAACTGGTGAGAGAAAGCTTGGATTCCGTATTGACTGTAGTCATCCTTGAAAATAAACAGAAATACTTTCTTAATCATTTTGGTGCATTTTATTTACAAAAGAAGAGTACTTTTCTCACCGTGGTCCCTACTGTTCCCACCCAGAACCATCCTAAGGATGTAACCAGTTGTACAAGTCCTCTAACTTGAAAGAGATCACTTGGAACAGTCCGCAAGAAGGACGGGTACAGCTGCTTGTCAGTCAGGCAAGTGCAAGTGGCAAAGTAACTCACCTATTCATAAGAAAGGAGAGGTTAATTTTCTCTTTGCAGCAAAAAGGACAAAATGACTGTGCTTTTAAAAATCATTTTAGTGAGATCTGAAAAAGTGTGATTCGCCTTTTCATTCTTTCCTCACCAGTGGGATGTTGAACGGGCCAAGAGCATGAGCAACAGCTCTTGTAGGGGAAGAGGATGCAAGGCCAATCACTGCAGGCACAGGAGACCCAGCTAAACAGAAAGTCTCAGAGTGTCTACTTTTATCCAATCTCTCCTTTTTCATGTTTTCTTTTATATACTCCTCTTTTTTGTCATGCAGCACTGTACTTTCATTTTGACCACTTATGTCCTTTGACATATTTAATCTGTTGCCAGTTTTTAGTGTTTGTTTGTTTCTTTGTTTCACATTTGCTGTCACAGCTTTGACATGGCTGATTAAAGAGAAAAGAGCTTGCATGCTGGTATGGACATGGTCACAGCTGTCCATGATCCTGAAACCAAGTGTAACACCTGGTAACAGACTTGAATCATGATTAATTTCCTCCACTGCAAACACCATGGTCATCATCCAGCGAAAGGCTCTGTGGTCAAAACTGCAGAACATTGAACACAGCTGAATGCATTCTTGGTATTGCATCATAATACAGAAAGCAGTCTAACATCACAAAACGGTAAATTAGAACATGTTGCCAGAGTACAGGCAACATGTATGAGAAACATTCAGGATGTTCACTATGATTACACTCACCCACTGCAGCGTCTGATGTGTGGTTTGATAGAGTAGTTGTGCTGTGGCTTAGGAGCCACATAATGCAAAGGAAAAAAACCACCAATCACAATATCTCCCTCTGACTGCAGGGCCAGAGACTCTGTTTCTACCAGTTTCACACACTGAGGTGAAGCAGAATCCAAACCACCCTGCCTTTGTTTCCTCCAAACATTTAATCTTTCACTTGTAGCCTCCTGTCCCTTCACTGCATCTCCCTCAAAATGTTCAGAAAAAATGTGAAAAACTGGAAAAAGAAGGTGAAATGAGGTCCAAAAAAGCAGCCACAGATGCTGAGTCCATATTGATGCCATAAAGACTGTGTATGAGTGTGTGGGTGGATGTAATGGGGACAGTAATTCTTTACCACATTCTCTGAAAGTCTAATGGTGATGATTATATGAAACTTAAATCTCGAGGACTTAATTTCATTGGTGATTTAAACCATGATGTCACACATAGAGTAAACAGAAGATGTGGTGCATAGAAACATCACACACTGCTGAGTTGTTTTTGTTGGTCAGTTGATGTTTGTCTTTGCTGCTCATCTGTTTGTACAGATAAATGATGTAAACAATGTGACAATAAAAATGGAGGGCAGTATTTTTTTCAGTTTTTTTTTTTTTTTTTAATTGTGATATGGTAGGACCCTCACAATTGTGTTTTATTTTATACATAAGAAAAAGAAAATTTAAGAAAACTAATTTAAAAATTTAAGAAAAATCTCACAATTTTTGTTTATTTTCAGCACCACATGTTGGGCTTTATTAGGCATTTTGTGAAAGATTCAGAGGAATGTTGTATGATTTTTCCTTTCAATATTTCTTTAACTTTTGTGTACTATGATTGGTTTTTGTTCATTAATTGTTTGTTGGTGTTCTTCTCTGGCCTAAACAATATAATGAAACACTTTGGAGAAAAAATACACAGAAATAGACCAAAACTAGAGGCCAGAATGGCAAATATCTCCACAACCACAGTGGATTTACAAGGTGAGCTGACATAAGCTGGGATAAATGTGATCCAGACTGCACAGAATATCAACATGCTGAAGGTGATGAGCTTGGCTTCATTAAAATTGTCAGGTAGTTTTCAAGCCAGGACGGCTAACACAAAACAAAATGTGGCCAATAGGCCTATGTACCCAAGCACTGCCTAGAACCCAAAAGCTGAGCCTAAAGCACACTCCAGGATAATCTTCTCCTTGTATGTGGTTAGGTTTTTCATTTTTAAAAGGGGGGCTAAGAGCCAACCAGATAGTACGTATTAAAACTTGAATAAATGTGAAGGTCACTACAGTCATTCTTTGCTGTAGAGGACCAAACCACTTCATGACATTACTACCAGGAAGTGTAGCTTTGAAGGCCATTAACACCAACATAGTTTTCCCAAGAGCACAAGAGATGTGACAAACAAGAGGACAAAGTTGATTCCAAATGCTGTGTGACGCAGTATACGGGACCAGTTAGAGGGTGTCCCCATGAATGTTAATGAACATTCATGGGGACAAGAAGAACAAGAAACACAGAGCCAGTGAGAAGAGCAGCAGGAAGCTCAGTTCAGAGTTATTAGCCCTGACAATCGGTGAAGTCCTGTGATGAAAGAACACTGCCGCTGTAATAATGGCCAGACAGGCACCACCTGGTTTTGGGAAAAACATGCTTCTTTATGCATTAGACCAGAACTCCCTAGGGCAAGGGAAGCAGCCTGATGAATCTTGAAAAAAGTTCAGACAGCAAATCAGATTTTTCAAGGTAAACTGTCCACACTGATAATTGTAGGAATCAAATCTTATCATACATAATTAACTTGTCTGTGGGGGTAACATTTGAATGTTGCAGCTGTACCCACAATTGTGGTGCAACTTTCAAACACAGTGTTATATGCCTTGAGATATTTTCTTACAGTCTGGACATGATCAAAGAGTTAAAGCTGTCATATTTTTGATGCTGTTGCTGAAAGATTTTACCTGTAGAATTACTGACCTCTCCCTCAGGACATGGAACACAGTCATAACAGCAGATGGGTTTCCCTTTCTATAAGACTTTACGAGTTCCTGGAGGACAAATGTCAGTACACATTGATGATGGCACCTGTCAGAGAGACACAGACAAACTGACACACAGATCCGTCCTCACTTCACAGCTGACAGATGTTAAATTATTGCTCCTCACTTGTGTGCTACCCCCCACCCAGGTGAGTTTCCTGCTGATACTGAATTCCTGGCTAACTGGCAGTGATGCATTGTAGTGCCCTACTGTCACCAACTGAACACTGCCATTCTGACTCTTTTGCCAGTTGACCAGGTCATATGTGGCCACAGGATTCCCATTGGCATCAAATGACACTTCATGAACATTGTGAGAAAAACTGACTTTTTTCAGCTGAGTCAGAACCTGTGAGGATTACAGTGGGATAGAGGGGGCAAAACATGTAAAAATACACCAATGTGTTCATCCTATAAAAGGAGCATTATAAGCAGCATTATCACTGACCTGTGTGGAGTCTGTTTTGGTGAATCCGTCACACTGAGCTGTAGAATTTGTTTTCTGACACACTGAGTTGTGAATGGCATGTGCTATTGCATAGATGGCCTTGTACACCATGTTACTGATTCAAAGTTGAGATGTGTCAGTGTATGGGCTCTGGAGAGTCTGAATGTTTTCAGTTCCATCCCACTGATTCTTCTCACTGCTGACACTTGACTCTAATAACACAGATCAAGAAACATGTTTTAGTTATGACAACTGCATCGCTGGAGTGTTTTCTTGTAAATTATGCTCATTGTATCATATTTATGACATGGCCCTATAAATTTTGTTTTAAATAGCAGCAGTTTAATTTGGTTATTCAGACTACATGGTGAAACTGTGCTTTTTTCCCCAAGAAAGTGGTGTAAACTTTCTTAGATAAAGTAAAACAAAATATATGCAGTTTTCATGACACAAACTAGAAATTTCCCAAACAAGACAAAACAACACATCACAACCAGGAACACCCAACTATTAGTGCCACATCTGTGTTTACTTTTGTTCAGCCTGCAGTTGAATTCATTCTCCCAGAATTCAGACAGCACTGGAGACGCAGCCACTTTATTGGGAGGCAGATCCAGCAGGAATTTTTTCAGACCAGGGATGACAGATTTCTCAATGCCAAATCCGATACTTCCAGCACAGAATGTAAACCTCACCATGTCTGGGTCAGTTACCCAGGCCTCACTACCTATCCATTGACGAGGAGGCGAAGGTTTCTTCAACAGCTCCTCAAACAAGATTCTCATGTCTCCAGAGGCTGCAAAAGCTACAACAACCATAGCTGTTGACCTGGAACAAAGAATAAAGACAATTTTTTTTTATGTACATATTCTAAAAAATGAATTAAACAATAGATATGTTCTGGTGTGATGAACATACAGTGCTTGTTAAACATTTGCCAAAGACCAATAAACATGTACATATATTCAATTTAAATAGTAATATCTTTTTTTATGGATTTGTGCAGACAATGTCAATACAAGAGTCAAACAACAATGATGTAGAAACCTACGAATAACCAGCCACTCTCTGGATCTTGCTACGTGGGTGGGTCCGATAGAATTGCATTGAATTGCAATCTGTGTCGAATACTCTGAGAATGACTCAGAGTATTCGACACAGATTCCCTCTTTGTACACTGCTTCCAAGAAAGATGCCATGCTGTTATTGCCATAATCAGAATCTGAGTGCACAGCACCTATCCAAGTCCAGCTAAAGTGTTTCACCATCTAAGCCAGTGCTTTTGCCTGGAACTGGTCACTGGGAATTGTTCTGAAGAAGCTTGGGTACTGCAGCTTATTGGACAAGCAGGCACAAGTGGCAAAGTGGCTTAAAATGAAAATTATTTAAAATGAATAAAAATGCAAAAAATAACATTTTCCAATGTTGATCAAAGATTTTATCACATAAGCCACGTATTTACCTGAGGAATATTAAAGGACCCAAAGACGCGTGACATGCTGATGGATGTGTGGAACCAGACTCACCAACAATGGCTATCACTGTACCAGATTGTGATCAGTGGTCACTGGTGTTAACCTCCAACTCCACACCATTAGAAAGCTGGAATGCCAAATGCACTGCCATGTCGTGATTTTTTTTATAATCCAAAAAAAAACATTAAACAAGGAAAAAAGGTTTATTTACAAAATTAACAAAAGGTGAACCAGTCCAGAACTAACAAAAAGCATAGAGACCGGCCAGCTGGCGAGGCGGGCTCAGGAACATGAATCTAAAAGGAGAACAAAAACACAAATTACCAAAATGTCCAAGGGAGCGTAGAAACAAACTACAGAGCTGACTTAATCCAAATACACAGTTAAACTTGACGTGGTTACTGCTCATACTGAGATGACGCGCTGACACAGGAAGACAGGAAATCCAGGTTTAAGTAGGCAGAAGGTTGATGAGGATATGAGAAACAGCTGTGTGGATTGAGTGCCCACCCCACCTGTCAACCGGTCACCTGTGGGAATAGGGCACACACTTCCAGGAAGTAAGAGGAGGCAACCAAAATAAAACAGAATAAACAAAAATATATCCTGAACATTAGGACAACTAGACCAGACATGACAGTACCCCCCCCCCCCCCCCCCCCCCCCCGACCCTCCCCCCCCCCCCCCCCCAAGGATGCAGGATTTATCACCCGGTCCACCTCGAACAGACCAATGAATCGGGGCGCCAATTTTCTAGATTCTACATGGAGCAGCAGGTCGTGGGACGAGAGCCAGACCTTGTCACTGGGTTTGTAGTTAGGCGCAGGGACATGAAGGCAGTCAGCCAGTCGTTGGTTCCGGAGGTTGGAGCGAGTGAGCGCAGCTCTGGCTGTCCTCCAGACTGCTCGACAATGGCGCAGATGTGCCCTGAGGGAGGGAATGGCGACCTCCTCCTGTGAAGAAAAGAGGGGTGGCTGGAAGCCGTAAGAAGCCATGAATGGGGTCATACCTGTGGAAGAGTTAATCAGAGAGTTGTGCGCATATTCTCGTCAGAGAGTCGCGCCTACAGCTTTGCAGGAGGCTTGCGAGACCTGAGAGGAGAACTGAGGACCTCGGTCTGAAACAATGTCCAAAGGTATGCCATCCAGGCGAAATACATGGTTAATAAGTATATCAGCAGTCTCAAGAGAAGAAGGTAATTTAGGTAAGGGTACAAAATGCACAATCTTAGAAAAGCAATCAACAATGGTTAGAATTACCGTAAATCCATTTGAAGGAGGCAGTCCGGTAATGAAATCCACAGAAATATGTGACCAGGGCTGGCTCGGAACCGGAAGAGGACGAAGGAGCCCAGATGGTGGACGATAAGATACTTTTCCTCGTGCACAAGTACAAGCACAAGCCGCTATGAACTCCCGGACATCTTTCATCATGGAGGGCCAACAGAACCTCTGCCACAGGAAGTCAATTGTCCTAGCCACCCCAGGATGACAGGCCAGTTTGGAGGAGTGTCCCCACTGGAGAGCTTGAGACCGTACAGACGCAGGCACAAAAAAGAAGGTTAGGAGGTCCCGTTCCCGGGTCTGGATCTGTCTCTTGTGCCTGACAAACCACTCACTCAATGTCCCAGGTGGTGGCACCAACGAAACAGGAAGGTGGCAAGATAGGTCTGTCCTCCGTCTCTAGGTGACCCGGGTCATGTAGACGAGATAAGGCGTACAGCTTCTGATTCTGGGATCCAGGTGACAGTTTGCGTGAATAGAAGGCACAAGGTCCAGGGGGTTCTGCTGTGACAGGACAGCTCTGATGCCTGCGTCCGAGGCATCAACCTCAACGATGAATTGAAGCTGCGGATCCAGGTGAGTGAGGACAGGTGCAGAGGTGAATAGCTGTCTGAGTTCTGAGAAGGCGGATTCCGCCTCCGGAGTCCATGTGAAAGGCAGAGAGGTGGAGGTTAATCTGGTGAGGGGAGAGGCCACCTTGCTCTACAGTAACAGCATGATTATGTAAACAAAGGGAGAGCTGCCAGCTGCAGAGCTGAGACTCCACAGATTCCAACAGTACCACTTTTATCTCTCTAGGACAAATAGTCACTGAACTAGACACAAAATAAGACCAAAGCAAAAACTCCTTCTCAGGAATAGCAGTCAGAAATATTGTCTTACCTTTGATGATTCTCAAAAACAGCTAAATCCACAGGAACACTTTGGATAGTTAGCTGCAGCCCTTAGCCTGCTTTAGACACTCTCCCTGCTCTTCTGCATGTCTGTGTTGTGTAATATGATCCTGCTGAGTGGGGGATGGGAAATCTTCCTCAGATGCGATGTGAGCACATTTCTGCTGATATCATGTGAACCACAGCAGCTAGACGATTGGAAATACCACAACGTGATTCTATTGGTTTAGAGGATTAAAATGAGGTGTCAATCAATGGGAACCAGAGCTAGAAGCCTTTAAAGTTGGATAGTCTGCCTAGCAACAGAAAGAGGCTGCAGCTCTGCACCAGATGCAATTAAAGGGACAGGGCCAAGGCCCCTGAAACCTCTGAAACCTGATCCTGTACTCCTGCACTCTGAGATAATTATCCTCTCTTTTGATGGTTTATTTGTGGTTTATTCTGAGGGGAAAATAGGGGAACGCCTAGGCATTTCTTTACTAAAGGCCTCTGTTATTTTGCTCTGTTTCATTTCATAAGCATCAGCTTTTCTCCAGCTTATTTTTAAATGTTGTTACATGATTTTCTTGAGCTTTTAAGCTGCAAATCTGCAGTGGCATCTACAGTGATGCTTACACTTCTGATGGACTCTCACAAGTGTTATTTTTATGTGATATCAAAATAATTCACATAGAACTTGTAATTACAGAGAAATACTCTATTTATTTTGGACATGTTATTTCCAAAAAGTGACCCAAAAAATAGGGCTGGGGGTTAACAGGTTAAGTAGGCAGAAGGTTGATGAGGAGATGAAAAACAGCTGTGGGGATTGAGTGCCCGCCCCACCTGTCAACTGGTCACCTGTGGAAATAGGGCACACACTTCCAGGAAGTAAGAGGAGGCAACTAAAATAAAACAGAATAAACAAAAAATATAATCCTGAACATTAGGACAACTAGACCAGACATGACAATATATCTGGTAACCGAGCCTGATGCCTGGCAGGAGATCTGTGCTGTTGTTGATCTCATCAATAGCAAAGACCATCAATTGAGAGATCTGTAGTTCAAGAGAGTCAATACTGCACAAAGACATTTATGTGACTGATTCAATTTCTACGTAAATTAAATAGTTTAAATAGAAAGAACACTGTTAATAACTGCAATTCTTTCTCTCAGATTTCACAGAAGTTTTTTTTTTATTATAATCAGTCAAATAAAACTTAAGTGTTCATTTGTTCCTGACCTGTTGAATATTAACACATTTTCTTTTAAAAAATTGAAACACCTTAGTCTATCATCATATCCAATAGATGTAAGTTATAGAACTCATATTGGCATGGTCCTGTACATGAAAACATCTATCAGGTCAAGGTAATTGTATTGGTACATTTTAGCAAGGCAGTTATTAGTGCTACAGGACATATAATCCTGGGGTGAAAAATGTTTTCAACATCAGTTTTAAAGAATTTGTAGTTACTGCAGACTTGCAATTTTCTCTCTGGGAATTTGTTCCAAATATGTGCAGTATAGAAACTTAAAGCTGCTTGTCAGTAATGGTTTGAGTATTTGGTAACAACATTATTTAAAGTACATTAAAAAAACAAATATTAAAACATTTATCCACCCTCACAGTCTGTCCTCCTTTAATCCCCCACTTCTCCCTGTTACTGACCTCCCTGTGCACCTCAGGTGCAGAGGTGTAGCTGTGCTCCACTGTGTGCATGGAGTAGTGAATGGAGAAAACACCACCAATGACATAGTCATCATCCATAGAGAAAGCAGGTAGATGAGCTTTGCCCAGCAGCTTACATTTCAGAGTACTGATCCCTGCACCAGACCCAGGCTGTGTGAGCCCAGACCTTTGTTTCAGACCAACCTCAGAACCATTGAAGACAAGAGCTGAGCTTGGTTCTCAAGCCAATGAAGAGAGTTGAGATCTCCACCACCCAAATGTCTGCATATATAACTATGTTGTCACTGCTTTATATAACTTTTCAAACAGTAGTTTCCCTCCCACTGTACGTCAGCCATGTGTACGTCTGAGGGACAAAGCCTTTAGTTCGTGATTTTTTTAAGGCTTCAGGTGTTTGATTATGTATTTAGTGTTTCTCAGTAATCCTATTATTTTTTTTGTTTTGTTTTTGGACGTTAACTGGCTTGAGTATAATGTGTATAAGGCTGTGTACGCTCTGGCATATGCTCTTGATGACATGCTGCGGTGTGAGCCAGGGAGGACCTTTCAGCAACAACACCTGTACTCATTTACAAAGACTGGAGCCAAAACTTAACTTAAACTTAAGTGTATAGAGTTCATAGATTGATAAATTAAAGCATCCCAATTTTTCTTTCCAACTGAGTGAAAATGAGGTCAAGTAGGTATTTCATGGTAATGTACTATTACTTTAGCCCAGATTGCCTGCATCATACTATCCTCTGTGTTCACATGTCCAAGAACTACACTAGGATCTGTGTGATGTAAGTTTTATCTGCCCATTCCCACAGTGTTCCACACGGAGCCTACAAATTTAAATATGACCACACTTCCAGTTTAAGTTTGTGTGGACTGTATACATTGACTACACATTCTTCTAGTCACACAACACCTTTAAGTCCAGTTCAAAGCATTCATATTTGGTCAAAAGTGACAACAATGAAATCACTAACCTGGTTTCGTTTGTGTGACAAAGCCCCCACTACACGTACAACTAAAACAGCACAAAATAGACTAAATAGACCTCCATGAGAGAAATTGCAGCCTGTGTAATGGAGTAAGATGTACATGTGCGGATCACTAGACTGACAGACACCCAATTTATGTGCATTTTTTGAATAAAACCTTGGATTTGGAAGGCTGTATATGTGCATCCTTAAAAGGAAATGCTTTAAAAGGAAATGCTTTACTGTAAATTTTATTTTTTTCTTGCAAATTCATTTCAATTGTATAAACTGCCATTTTCACAAAATACAGTGTTTAATAAGTTTTCAAGATACATTTTCAAATTAATAGAAGTCATTTCTGTTTGTCTTTTTTTCTTATGCCTCAAAACTGGTGACAGCTTTAGCATTGTTTTCAAGATGGCAGTCAGTCCATATATCTATCCAATTTTTGTATCTTTGGGGACTCTTTTCAATTTTGGCACAAAAGCTCACTTTAAGTCAAACATACAATAATTTAAAGTCAACATGGGCATGATATATGCAAAAACTGAGGCAAATAGCCACTGGACAGTAACTGTTGTTTTCTTTCTGGTTTTCTTTCTATGTAATGTATATTTCTTATATCCAAATCTTGTGTATTATCTAGACAAGGTCAACTTCATCACATCATTTGGTGATCAAGTGTCATTTGATGAAAATGGTGATGCCTTACCAATATATGACATCATGAACTGGGTGTGGCTCCCTAATGGAAGAAGTAAAGTTCAGAGAGTGGGTAAGGTTAGGAGGTCAGCCTTCAAAGGTGAAGAACTCACACTGGATGAAAACAAAATCTTCTGGAACTATGAATCCAAACAGGTTACTTCCTGCTAATTTAAGACTACCCTGCCTCACTCTGGGCTAAATTCATACCTTCTTCTGGTAAATCTGCAGATGTTTGCTATAATCACTGTGTAACATAGGCACCAAATGCTTATGTAGCACATTCTGTTACAGTTGGTGTAACCCTTCAATCTGCCAGTGATTTAGTTTCACTTCTGATAAGGATGTTTAGGTTTATTACAGAATCTCAGAAAAGAGGGTGTCATGAGTCTGCTCTGCCTCCCTCCTCCCTTCCCTGCTGTGACTCCTTCATCTTCTCACCTGCGCTGCAACACACCTGCCGGCAATCAGTGGTGGCCTTCTTAAGCTCCGGATTTCCGGGAGTCATCGCCAGTTCATTGTCTGCTCAACACGTGGTATACATATCGTCCTGGCTATAATTTATGCTTCTCTGTGTTCCTTGCCATCAGGTAAACCATATTCTCCTCTCCTCAGAGCCTGAACGTCTCCTGTGGTTTCTGCACTGGTTCACCGAAGTACTCACTGCCTGTTAGACGTCTTTTGCTGCACTGCTCTCTGTTACGGATCTTCACTGCCTGTCGTTCCACTGCTGCACCGCTGGGGTTAGCTCACCACCGCCAAAGCAGTCTTCTTCATCCGGACTTCCCCGCACTGAGTCTCCCTTCCTCTGGACAGGTCCGACGCCATCCCCCTCACCCCTGCACATTCAAAATTGTTACTTGTACAATAAACTGTTTAAAGCTTCTCACTGTTCTCGTCCTACCTGCATCTGGGTCCAGCCTCTCCTGACTACTCGTGAAAGTACAAACTGGCCATAGATGGACCCTGCAGACTCAGACCCGCTACGACAGGCTCTAGCTTCCCAGGGCAGACTGTTGGGACAGCATGATGATAACCTTAATCGCATCATGGAATCAGTTCATGCACTAAATCTGACCGTCTTCCAGCTCAGTGATCAGATACACCAAGTCTCATCAGCCCTCTTCTCCCAACCTCCTCCGACCAATGCTCCTCCCAGCCAGCCACCACCCACTGCCACCGCTTCGAGCCCAGCCCTGAGGGAGCCACCCCTTCCTACACCCGACAAGTATGCGGGGGACATGGGGCTTGTGGTCGGTTTTTACTTCAGTGTTCCCTGGTTTTTAGCACTCAGCCTCTCACCTATGCTTCCGATCACACCCGTATTGCATACATAATCAGTCGGTTAACCGGGGATGCTGCTAAATGGGCTACTGCACTTTCTACCCTTTCTAGTAAATTAGATAATCGCCTCCGCCAACACGTTCGGGAGAGACAAAGCCGGCCACAAGCCTCCACCTCTCACCTCCCTCACTCCGTCTCGCCTTCCGCCGCCTCATCACTCCCGTCACCCTCACTCACACCCGGCTCTGAAGAGCTAATGCAATTGGGTCGGTCGCTTCTCACTCCCGCAGAACATCAGCGCCAGTTACAATCCGGTTTACGTTTACATTGTGGTCAATCCGGCCATCTCCGCATATCCTGCCCTGCTCTGTTAAACTCCGAGGCTCGCCAGTGAAGGGGAGGGCACTGGTGAGCCATGCTGTATTCTCTGCTTCTCGCCCTGCCTCTTGAATGTCTCTGTCAGCTACACTCGCATGGGGAAACCAGTCCCCATTCCCCTTGTGCCCTTACAGGAATCGCAAAATGTTAATGCCGTAGATGGTCGCCTTTTGTCTCATGTCACTCACCAAACCGCCCCCCTCACTCTGGGCTCGGGGCAGTCCTTTCCCAGCGTTCCCCCGATGATCAAAAACTCCACCCTTGTGCATTCTTCTCTCGACGCCTCTCACCTGCAGAGAGAAATTATTATGTGGGGAATCTGGAGTTATTAGCGGTGGTCACTGCCCTCCAGGAGTGGTCCCGTTGGTTGGAGGGGTCCTCTCAACCCTTTATAGTCTGGACCGACCATAAGAACCTGGAGTATCTGCGGTCAGCTAAGCGGCTTAATCCTCGTCAAGCCAGGTGGGCCCTTTTCCTGGGTCGCTTTATGTTCACCATCACCTACCGACCTGGTTCTCGAAATGTCAAGCCCAATGCCCTCTCACGCCAGGATGATCAGCAGAAGTCGGACTCCACCCCAGACCCAATCCTTCCCCCATCACGCATCCTGGGAGCAGCCACCTGGGAGATTGAGAACAGAACCAACCTGACCCAGGTCCTGTTCCTCCTGGTCGCCTCTTCGTTGCTGAGCAAGTCACAGGTCCTCCAGTGGGGCCACGCCTCTAAACTCTTCTGTCACCCTGGAATTTAACGCACTCTGGACTTTATACTGTATAAAGTCCAGAGTGCGTTGAATTCTTCTGGTGGCCCTCCATGGCGGCTGATGTCCACGCCTTTGTCAGTGCCTGCTCCGTCTGCGCCCGCAGCAAGGCATCCCACCAACCACCTGCTGACCTGCTGAACCCGTTACCGACGCCCTCCAGACCCTGGTCGCACATCGCAGTCACCGGCTTTCCTCCATCAGAAGGTAATCAAGTTATTCTGACTATAGTCGACAGATTCTCCAAGGCTGTTCCTTTTGTAGCCCTACCTAAACTGCCCTCTGTCCTAGAGACTGCGGATTTGCTTGTTAACCATGTGTTTAGGCTCCATGGCATCCCACGGGACATCATTTCCCACGGGGGCATTTTCCCAGGCGGTGGCGACAACCTGAGTCTCTCTTCTGGATACAACCCTCAATCTAACGGCCGGACGGAGCGGGCCAATCAGGACCTAGAGGCAGCTCTGAAATGCATCACCTTCTGCAACCCCTCATCCTGGTCATCGCAGCTGGCCTGGGTGGAGTACACCCACAACTCTCTCACGTCATCCGCCACAGGTATGACCCCTTTTATGGCCAGCTGTGGCTTCCAACCCCCTTTGTTTCCCTCACAGGAGGAAGAGCTGGCAGTCCCTTCTGTGCAGCACCACTGCGTACTGCGGCTAGGAACGAGCGCTTAGCCGACCGCCACCGCTCTCCAGCCCCCACCTACACTCCAGGACAGAAGGTCTGGCTCTCGTCACGGGATCTCCCTCTACAGGTGGAATCACGAATATTGCCCCCCCCGCTATTTCGGACCTTTTGAAATCGACTGCATCATTAACCCCACAGCGGTACGGCTGAAACACCCTGCATCCTTTAAAATTCACCCTACTTTCCATATTTCATTACTCAAGCCTGTGTCGTCCAGTCCAGTCGGATCTTCACTGCCTGTCGTTCCACTGCTGCAACGCTGGGATTAGCTCACCACCACCGGAGGTATACAGCATCCGGACTTCCCCGCACTGAGTCTCCCTTCCTCCAGATAGGTCCGACGCCATTCCCCTCACCCCTGCACATTCGAAATTGTTACTTGTTCAATAAACTGTTTAAAGCTTCTCACTGTTCTCGTCCTGCCTGCATCTGGATCCAGCCTCTCCTGACTACTCGTGAAAGAGGGAACATCATGGGTCGAAGTGCCACAAAGTAACATTGTTTACTTTGCTGTTTCTCTGTCTACACTCTGCATTTAGGATTGATCAATGATTTGTGGAGGTAAATCACTCTTGACAGATTGGACCAAAGCACGAGAGCAGAATTGAAAGGAATAACAATGGTTTATTACAAAAATAACTATGAATGAGCAGTCCAAGAGGATTAACAAAAAACGCTGAGGCAACACCGGCTGGCAAGGCAGAGCTCTTGAACGATCCAGGACTAGAAGAAAAGGAAAAAGCAAGGTTAGTAAAAAAATCCAGAATTACAGAAAAACAAGTAGCGAGGAAAAAACACGAGTGCGATATAGCAAGGTGCAGGTTACCAGTCTAAACAGACAAGAGACGCTGACGATGAGGCACTGGAAACCAGGGTTTAAGTAGGGGAAGTAGATGAGGGAATCCTTAACAGCTGTGGTGATTAGAGTCTCCACCTTGCCTGCCAGCCAGCCTCCTAAAACACAAAGCAAAAACAGCTTCCACAGGAAATAACAGAAAATGGCAACAATAAAATAGGAAATAATAAAACAAGGCAGAGGTCCATACAGAATATGAGAATTGAGTTGTTTTTCCCAGATCACAATTGAGATTTGTCGACAATAAAAGTGAGTACCTTTCTCATTTGCTGCATATGAACAGAGTTGGGAATTATGAGTTTGAAAGTAATAAATAAACTTGGTAGTTTAATAACATTATCTCTACTAGTTGAACAACAGGAAGATTCAGTCCTCATTCAGCAGAACAAACCATCAGGTAGCATATTATTAAGCATTGTTCAGTCATTTAAATTGTCATTCTTTAAATTAATCATTCAAAGTTCTCTTCGCCCAAACTAAAAGTAAAAATTAACCAAAAATAGTTCTAAATTGATGAAAAACAAAAGTCTAACTAACATATCTTATATATACTAAATACATAAACTATATTGTACTGTCCCGTGCCTCTAACGCCTTGCTAGAGTTGACAGTCAGATTAAACTCCTCCCCAAAGGACCACGTGACAAGAGTGTTGGTGCTTTGTACTCTTTACTGCAATCAAATGGAGTCAGGTAAAACTAAAAAAAAATGAATATACAATGTCTTCATAAGTGCTTAACATCAGCAACAATGAATACAATGTTTTACATAGCACAGAATATTAGCTTAGAATATAGTCTTATGCTACTCATATTACTGTATAAAACTCAGTAATAAAGTTAACCTCTAATCTTAAACAATATGGTCAGATAATAAAAATAAACCTTACTAAACAAATACGTACCGACAATGCCGTCAAAGACCCACTTATCATGCACAAAATAGAACAGCTCTGACCGTGCCTTACATTAACTGGGGGCTCACACTGATGACATCATCAAGGAGAGACAAATACACATTTTAAGACACCTCTCTAAAATCGACAGTAGGTGGCAACAAGGGGCATCCTCTCAATGGGATTTTCACACCTAACCATTTAACTGTCTTATTTTACACAAAGATAATAGAACATATATATAAAAGATAAAAATCCATAGTAACACCAACCACCAATCAAAGTAATGAGATACAGGTGTGACTGCAGAAACACAGGCCGAGGTCACACTTTCCTTGCGCTATGTCATTAGAGAGCTGCTTCACATTTCCATGTGTGTATACATATGTGGTTCTGTTCGTGGTTTAAGATGAAAAATTGTGTCAAGGTTTCATCCAAGTTTACTGTTTAGACTGTTGATGATAAATTCAAACACACACACTTTCACTAATTTTAGGCCCTGCCCCTACCGCTTCTTATTTTGCCCGGTTGGGTGATGTGCAGGATGTAACAACCACAAGTCAATAAAATGGACGATGTGGTGAAAGGACTGAACTCAGTAAAGTGAAGAACCAGAGCAAAGTCATGAGGGTATTTTTAGACACCAGCCTTCTCTTGCTAATGTTGTTCTTCTGCTTTTCCTCTGCTGTGTCCTCCTCTCTTTATTCCTCCTCTTGTCAGTCACAGGGACAGTTTCATCTAAATGGGATGCATCAGACTGGAGATGTGATTCTAGGTGGGATTTTTCAAATCCATTTCTTCTCTGTCAATCTTGACCTGTCTTTTACCTCAGAGCCACAGCAGCCTACCTGTTATGGGTGAGTCGGTCAGAGAAATAGAAAAATGAAGAAGCTGCTGTAAATTATGCCACATAGAATGATTTTTGTCTCATTATCTTGTTATTAATGTGAAAAAAAACTGCATTATATCTGACAGGTTGAAATATTATTTTTGTTTTATTGTGGTTGATGATGCTGATCACCAAATGTAAAATCTGGATCACGTATAGCTTTGCATAGTTGGTGTATAATGTGTATTAAATAGTAAACACTTGTGTTATGTTGTTAGTTTTGATGTTATAGGACTCAGACAAGCTCAATCCATGGCCTTTGCTATTGATGAGATCAACAGAAACTCCAACCTGCTGCCTAATGTGACTCTGGGATACAGTCTGTATGATAACTGCATCCAACTAGGAATTGGATTTCGTGCAGCACTGACCTTAGTCAGTGGTCAAGAGGAACAAGTTACATTAGAGGAGAACTGTGTAGGAACTCCTCCAGTCCTAGGGATTGTGGGTGATTCTTCTTCTACACGTTCTGTTGCCATATCCACAGTCTTAGGTTTGTACAGAGTGCCTATGGTAAGTTTATCTGCCTCTCAATTCAGTCATTGTTTAAAAAAAAATATTTCAGGTGAATTTAAATGCAAGTTTGAATGAAAGTTATGAAAGAAAGTTATGAATAATTAACATTTAAATTAGAACATTATAAGAGTCAGCAGACTGTATTTAGGATACAAGATCTGTTTTTTGCAGGTGAGTTATTTTGCCACATGTTCCTGTCTGAGTGATCGACAAAAGTTCCCATCCTTCTTTAGGACAATCCCAAGTGATGCTTTTCAGGTAAGAACCAAAACAATCTGCAAAATTAAACTGTATTTAATAAATTCAATTCAATTTTATTTGTATAGTGCCAAATCACAACATACTTTATCTCAAGGCACTGTACATAGTAAAGCCAAAACCTTTACGATATTACAGAGAAAAAGGAAACCGAGCACATAATGAGCAATCATCTTTAAGAACACTTATGTATTTATTTCAGATATACAGATATACAACACTTAAAGATCAATTAAAGTGTTGTATATGAGGAATCCACAGTATATGTATATTGAGGAATCCACAGGCGAGTGGAGATAGGGCTCGCTGAATAGAGACAAAAAACTGAATAGAGAGGAGAGAGGAGAGAGGGGAAATGCGACCGCCCTCGCCAAGGTTTGCTTGGGACCTTGGCGAGGGCGGGTCCAAGCAGGCCCGGCGGTTTGCTTGGGACCTTGGCGAGGACTGGTCCAAGCAATCAATCAATCAATCAATCAATCAAACATGAGTCTTTGATGAAGCAGTTTATCAGGATTTCTAGTGAAAGATGATTCCAGCCTGTGCACTAATCCCTCTGCTCTGTGTCCACATAGGTGAATGCTATGATTCAGATTCTAAAACACTTTGGTTGGACTTGGGCAGGTCTGCTCATCAGTGATGATGATTATGGAGTCCACGCTGCCCGATCCTTTCACTCTGATCTGGGTCCAGCTGGTGGAGGTTGTCTGGCTTACACAGAGATTTTGCCCTGGGGTGACGAGCCTTATGAACTAAGGAGAATAGTGGATGTGATGGGGAAATCTACAGCTCGAGTGGTGATTGTGTTTGCACTTCAAAACCACATGATCCAACTAATGGAAGAGGTCAGTCTTAAAATAATTACTTTGCAAAAATCTTTCGTCATACATTTCATACATTTTCATTCATTTAATTAATTGTGTTATGCCTGTAATTTAAAGAGGGTTTTAGAGTTGCTCATTCAGAGAAGTTTAAAATGTCCTGTAATGTTGTGTGTGACATCAACTGTGGAATCTACATTTAACTTTACTGGTACACTGAAAGTATATATTTATGTACTTGTTATAATATAATGTACAGGTGGTGAGGCAGAATGCAACAGGCCTGCAGTGGATCGCCAGTGAATCCTGGACATCAGCTACTGTACTCCAGACTTCTCACCTCATGCCGTATCTGGGTGGAACACTGGGCATCTCCATCCGTCGAGGAGAAATACCAGGGCTCAGGGACTTCCTGTTACAAATACGTCCTGATCTACATCACAACAACACTGATGGAAACAGCATGGTGAGAACCTAACCTTTCAGTAAGGTCTGATGTTTGCAAGAATAATAATTTAAATAACAAATCTTAAATATCTTTAAGGTGAGTCAGTTTTGGGAACACACATTTCAGTGTAGATTTGCACCACCTCCAGCAGTTTGGGTGGAAGCTGGAGGAGAGTTATGCACTGGACAGGAAGTTATAGAGAATATGAAGAATGAATTGGCAGATGTTTCAGACCTCAGGTCAGAGTATAATGTGTATAAGGCTGTGTACGCTCTGGCGTATGCTCTTGATGACATGCTGCAGTGTGAGCCAGGGAGAGGACCTTTCAGCAACAACACCTGTGCTCATTTACAAAGACTGGAGCCATGGCAGGTGAGATATCAGTTTAAACTCAAACCTTAAAATCACTTAATCCTTTGTTTGTGGTACACTTTTAACATTCATTTCCACTGCTTCCACACTGCCACCCCTCTCTCTCACTTCCTGCCTTTCCGAAATTAGATCTTGGTTCTCTTCAAACTTCCTCATATTAAACAGTGATAAAACTGAAATCCTTCTCATTGGCTCCAAGTCCACACTCTCCAAAGTTGACACCTTCTCCCTCACCATTGCAACTCCCTTCTCACTGGTCTCAACCACAAATCCCTCCATAAACTTCAACTGGTCTACAATTCAGCTGCCTGCATCATCACCAGAACTCCCCCCTTTTACCGCATCACTCCCATCCTGCAAGAGCTTCACTGGCTCCTGGTCAAGTTCAGAATACATTTCAAAATCCTCCTTTATACCTACAAGGCCATACACAACCTCGCCCATCCGTATCTGTCTGACTCCTTCACATAATAGCCCCGGCCCATTCCCTCAGATCTCACTGTGCCCCCCGCCCGACTCAGCACCATAGGGAGCAGAGCTTTCAACCGCTCTGCCCCTCATCTCTGGAATTCCCTCCCACCAGACATCCGCAACTCGGACTCCCTTCCCCTCTTCAAATCAAGACTCAAACCCACCTGTTCAAAATAGCGTACTCGGTCTAGCTCTGTCAGTCCATTATCTGTTTAACCCTGTTTTTAATTTGTTTTTACTTTGTTTTATCTTTGACTTTTGTTTGACTTTTTTTTTGTTATTGTCTGTTTGTAAAGTGTCCTTGGGTGTTTGAAAGGCACTTAGAAATAAAATGTATTATTATTATTATTATTATTATTAAGTTATATAGTCAAATTAATACGTATAA
>JAFBJR010000215.1:64956-82139 GCA_016785285.1 Brachirus orientalis | reverse complement strand
GTGTTTCCTGTTTTATTTTGTATGTTTCCTGTCTTATTTTGTGTGTTTTCCATTTGTGTGTTTTCCATTTTATTGTGTGTTTCCTGTTTTATTTTGTGCGTTTTCTCTTTTATTTTGTATGTTTCCTGTCTTATTTTGTATGTTTCCTGTCTTATTTTGTGTGTTTTCCATTTTATTGTGTGTTTCCTGTTTTATTTTGTATGTTTCCTGTTTTATTTTGTGTGTTTTCTGTTTTATTTTGTATGTTTCCTGTCTTATTTTGTACTTGTTCCCTGTTAAGCTTTACGCCCTGTTATTCCTGCCTCCCCGGTGTCTTCATTGGTTCATTCTGTCACGCTGAACAAACATTAGGAGCCAGACTGGACAAAATGGAGACTTTAATAAAACAAGAAAAGACACAAAAGTCAAAGATGAATCAAACGAGGAGGAGAAATGAAACAGAAAAAGTCAAACACAAAGAGATCGGCCGTAAAATGAATGAATGAATGAATGAATAAAAGTAGGTCACAACCATCACTTCATCATCATCAGCTGTGGTTTCACCTGCTGACGTCACAAAGTCAAACAAAAACAAAACTGTGGTGGGCGGAGCCAGTCTAGCTCCGCCCTGACCGTACCATTTCACTCTGGCACCCCGGTGGAAGGTCCAGGTTATGTCGGTAATGCTCGACCCGGTTACCGTCGTCACAGAGCGAGTTCTCTGGAGAGCCACGAGTCCTGCTCACACAGAGCGGCGATCAGAACCGAGCTGGCTTCATTTCCCTTCCTCAGAACCAGGTCCACCAGAACCTGCGCTTTGTCGCGTCTGTCTCTGCCGTGGGCCGACTCCATCTCGGCATCAGTTATGACGCCACGGTCCAGAAGTAGGTCCAGAAGTTTGTCCAGGACGGGTTTAGACACGCGTTCGATGAACTGGGCCCGACACGAGCGGAGCCTCTTCTCCGCGGAGACGAGGACGTCCCTCTGTGAGACGAGGACGTCCCTCTGTGAGACGAGGACGTCCCTCTGTGAGACGCCGCTGTGTGCAGCGTTCCTTCCTGCAGGTGGTCCTGTTTAATTTGTTTGCTTTTAGTGTGGATGAACAGAAAACAGACCTTTATTTTGAAAACTAGGAGGTTGTGTTGCAGCTTTGGTAGACAGAAACTTGTAGACATTTATTTTGAAAACTGCAAGGTCATGTCTTAGTGTGGATGACTGAAATTGTGGGGGCTGTTAATGTGGATGACTTTTACTTTGAAACTAGGGCTTCTTTTTATAAAAACTATGACTTTTGTGCTGAAAACTAGGGGTTGTGTCTTTGCATAAATGAACAGAAATTAAGCCTTGGAAAGATTTGACTTCCAGATGGAAGTTCAGTGTGGATGAACAAAATTGAAAGTAATATTTAGAAAACAGGGATTGTATATTAACATGGACAATCAAAAACATCATTTTACTTTGAAAACTGGGTTTGAGTTTTTGTGTAGACCAACACTGGGGCTTGTTTTTTAGCATGGACGCAAACAAAAACAATGTGAATGGCCAAAAGTGCGAGGCTTGGGTTTTAGCGTGGACGATTATGAAGCCAGAGATTGATTTTAAAAACTGTGGGGTCAGACTTTTATTTTGACAATTACAAGACTTTGCTTTAGTGTTGATGATCAGAAACTGAGAGTTTCATCTTGAAAATGTAGGTTTTTATTTTGAAAATTACAGAATTATGTTTTAGTGTGGACGTTTAGAAACTGAGACTTTTGTTTTGAAAACTGGGGATTGTGTTTTAATGTGGATGAAGTTGAGACTCTTTCTAAAAAAACATTTTTTTTAAATTGCTACATTGCGTGTTAGTGTGCACATAACAAAACTGGAACTTTTATTTTGAAAACTAGGGATTTATGATCGAGTGTGGACCAACCGAAATGAGAGCGTATTTTATTTTGAAAGCGTTGAAGCCGTTACCTGGCAGAGGAACCTCACGTTTCCAGACTTCCCTCCTCTCTCTGTCCTGGATGATCAAAGTCACTCTGTCGCATTTTGGAGGCAGAAAAACCTCGAACGTTGGGAAGAAATTTGGTCCGTACCTCGGGAGGAAGTCGAAGCTCTGAAAAGCACACGTGTGTGTGTGTGTGTTACGGTGGTGGAGGTGTGTGTGTGTGTGTGTGTGTGTGTGTGTGCCAACTCACCAGAGGCTGAACCTTCAGCTCCTCACAGTCACTGTGGACACTGTAACTCTGACCACAGCTCAGCCGACACTCAGAGGAGATCTTGATGTATTCTGCGTCACTGTGTTGAGACTTTACCTTCAACAGAAATGATGTGATAAAATGAGGATCACAGATCACTCTCCCACACCAAAGTCCATAGAGAAAACCAGTGATTTTACATCACAGGGACACAGGAGTTGCTGGTCCACTGCTGCCTCCATCACTAAGTTCAAATGTCTTATCTTTTCACTTCAGCATTAAAAATCCTTTATCCAGATTTACCTCAGTGACACAAAGTGACCACACGAGGCAGCAGTTGAGCAGCAGCTCCTGTGTCCCTGTGAGCTAAAATCACTGATTTTCTCTATGGACTTTGGTGTGGGAGAGTGAGTGGTTTACAAACTTCACTTTCCTGTTATATGGTAATAATATAGAAATATACTTATATTGATAAGTAATAATCAACCAGTTAATTAAATGTAAAACAGAAAATGTTCTCTTTTTTACCCACCAAAGTCCATAGAGAAAATCAGTGATTTTAGCTCACAGGGACACAGGAGCTGCTGGTCTACTGCTGCCTCGTGTGGTCACTTTGTGTCACTGAGGTAAATCTGGATAAAGGATTTTTAATGCTGAAGTGACAAGATAAGACATTTGAACTTAGTGATGGAGGCAGCAGTGGATCAACAACTCCTGTGTCCCTGTGAGCTAAAATCACTGATTTTCTCTATGGACTTTGGTGTGGGAGAGTGAGTGGTTTACAAACTTCACTTTCCTGTTGGAAAAGTCTGAGGCGTGAACATGTTCTGAAGACATCGTAGACTTAAACGGCTTGTTCTCGTGCACTTTACAACACTTTACCTCAGGTAAGGGGATGTTTTCCTGCAGCAGGATGATGTCGAGGATTCGGGGCCGAGTGTTGGGCGGTCGCAGAAACAGCAGAACTTGGCCTTTTATGGGCAGCGTGGTGAAGAAGCGTGCGGCGATGTCGTAGACCAGGCCGAAGACGGACAGGTGAGGGAGCTTCACGGCCACGTGAGTGTCCGTGACCTTCAGGGGCTTCATCGTGTTTATTCCATCGGAGGTGACGTGGACGACGGTCAGCAGGTCAGGTTGTAGCGCTGAAAAGGCCCACATGTCCAGCGTCACACCTTCATACGTAAACTCATACACCATCATTTCCTGTGGAGCGGCCACACTTTACCTTCCTCGCTTACACAGTGGGGCAGGTGAAGCTCACTGACGCCACCCTCAGGACACTGGATATCAAACAGCGGCCCTGCAGCCACCTTGCCAGATGATTGGAGGAGGCTCTCTTCCCATTGCGTGGTCCTATAGAGCAGCTCCGCCTCCTGATCCACAACAAACCCCAGTCCAGTCAGAGCACACTGGAACTGACCTGGACCAGGACACGTGAACCTGAAGAACATAAAAAAACAGGTTACACTGTCCCAAATTAGGTCCAATGTTTCCTGAACGTTCATCCAGTGGTCACACCAAATCATGAGACCACATCATAAGCTCCGCCCACTGGAGTCAGTCATGTGATTACCTGTAGGTGACGTTGTTAGATTCACTTTGCAGCTCAGGTGTGAAGATTGATGGAAGCTGAAGGTCAGAGACAAACTTCATGTGAGTCACGTGTGTCCTTAGCCTTAGGCTATGCTACCAAAAAGAAAAGAAGCCACTCAGGTGAGAATGAGGATTTCTCACAGATACAGACCTTCATCAGGTCCGGGTCTTCCTCCGACTCATCCTGCTCTGGGTTTGATGTGTTTGGGTCCAGTTGAACTTTAGAGTCACCTGATGTAGAAAGCAGATGTCAGAAATCATGTCCACAAAACATGTCTGTTCTGCTCCTGAGTCCAACTGCTAACATGTTAGCCGTAGCATCCTGCATCCCGCAGTTTCTGCAGGTTTCATTTCAGACTGAACTCTCCCCTCATGATGTCGTCTTCACAAATTCATGAAGGTAATTGGCTAGCATCTTCACTCATTTTCCTAATAAGAGCAGGCTAGCTGAACAAAAAGCTAACAGCCTTTCATAAAGTAGAGTTATAACTTATAGTGGTTAGCTAGCATGTTTACTTAATATCTAAAAATAACAAGCTAAAGTAGATCATAGCTAATAATGTTTAGTTTGCTAGCATCTTTACTTTTTATCTAAAAATAACAAGCTAGAGTAGGTTATAGCTAATAATGTTTAGCTTGCTAGCATCTTTACTTTTTATCTAAAAATAAAAGTTAAAGTAGGTTATAGCTAATAATGTTTAGCTGGCTAGCATCTTTACTTTTTATCTAAAAATAACAAGCTAGACTAGGTTATAGCTAATAATGTTTAGCTTGATAGCATCTTTACTTTTTTATCTAAAAATAACAAGCTAGACTAGGTTATAGCTAATAATGTTTAGCTTGCTAGCATCTTTACTTTTTTTATCTAGAAATAACAAGCTAGACTAGGTTATAGCTTATAGTGTTTAGCTTGCTATCATCAGTCACATTTTATCAGAACATCAAAACGTTAGCCGGACAAAAGGCTAACAGCCAGTTGGAGGTTGTTCAGGTTAATTAGCATGAAATCATATGGTAGTTAATTAGCAGTGTAGCTAAGTTTATTGACCAGCAATCTGATATAGTGCCATTGATAAACATGTTACTTTGGTGTTTCAATGAGTGAGTGGCACTTAAAAATAACAAAAGTACAGGTATTAAAGTGTAGAAGCTCGGATAGCCATCTTGGATGGCTCACTTGACATTACAGCCAGAAAGTTTGTGTGGAATTGCACTCACATGTTTCCTCTACGGAAGCTTCCATCACAGCATCAGCGATTCTGTGGGGACAAGCGTCACAACAACCGCAGTTACAGAGCAGGTGGACAACAGCGGGAATGCTACGGTGACAGCTGATGCTACGGTGACAGCTGAAGCTACGGTGACAGCTGATGCTACGGTGACAGCTGAAGCTACGGTGACAGCTGATGCTACGGTGACAGCTGAAGCTACGGTGACAGCTGAAGCTACGGTGACAGCTGATGCTACGGTAACCAGCTGATGCTACGGTGACAGCTGAAGCTACGGTGACAGCTGATGCTACGGTGACAGCTGATGCTACGGTGACCAGCTGATGCTACGGTAACCAGCTGATGCTACGGTGACCAGCATGCTACGGTGACCAGCTGATGCTACGGTAACCAGCTGATGCTACGGTGACCAGCTGATGCTACGGTAACCAGCTGATGCTATGGTGACCAGCATGCTACGGTGACCAGCTGATGCTACGGTGACAGCTGATGCTACGGTGACCAGCTGATGCTACGGTGACCAGCTGATGCTACGGTGACAGCTGATGCTACGGTAACCAGCTGATGAACCAGCTGATGCGGGTCCACACATGTCCCAGACAACGCAAAACTCTACATCAACGTAACCACGTCAGGAAAACGAAGACAGATACTGGGATGGAGGTTTACTTTTATGAAATGAGCCCAACATGTTGAATTCCATGTGGAAATTTTCTGTGAGTTCATGGTTCACAGGTTTTGGTGTTTTAGCTAGCTGAGATTTTCAAAGATGGCGGAGCAAGAGACGTTATGTTGTTATTTTAGTCGTACAGTGTTTGGAATTGTTTTCGTTTAACAATGAGTACTTATTAAAAAAAGCTAATGCTAATTATGTTCATAATAAATCATAATAAATCTTCCTTGCTAACTTTGTGCCCCGCCCCTTCCTTTGTCCCAACGTCTCACATCCCCAAAGCAAAACAGAGCATAACATTTGTGAATGCTTCCCATTTCCCGATGTTTTAGGGTTCTCGGAGGAGTCCTCTAGCATCAGTGTAGCCTAGCAACAGTCTTCTCAAACCTTTATCGCTTTATCGTTAGTTATGTTGCGTTTTAAACTTAGCGAGACGGACCGACTGACCTCAGAGTCTCCAGTCGACAATGTGAACTCAGAAAACCACGGAGCTCCTTCACTCCTGAGTCCTGAAGGCGGTTTTCACTCAGGTCCAGTTGCCTCAGGTGGGATGGGTTGGACTTTAGAGCTGAGACCAGTTCAGAACAGCTGATCAAACTACAGTCACACAACCTGAGAAAAAAAGGCAACAACATGTGACTTTAGACGACAAAGTTCCTGCTCGTCCTCCAAACCGTCCTCACTGCAGTGGACATGGAGACAATGGAAAGTTGGAAACTCCTGAAGCAGCTGGACTCGGATCAGAAACAGTCAAATCCGTGTTTGAAACAACTTAGATTTGGTTCTGAACCAGTGATTGTTTCACCCGAACCTGAGCGTCTGCAGCCGACACAGTGGACTCTCCAGGAAACCACAGAGCTCCTTCACTCCCGAGTCCTGAAGGTCGTTGTAGCTCAGGTCCAGTTCTCTCAGGTGGGTCGGGTTGGACTTCAGAGCCGAGGCCAGAGAAGAACAGCTGATGCAGGTCAAACCGCAGTAAACCAACCTGAATGTAAAAAGAAACCGTGAGTTTAAACGGTAACATTTTATTTTGTCTGGATCATTTCCGCTTGTGAGTTCACCACCAAAAAAACACGGACACCAACGTATCTCGGGTTAGCTACCGTTAGCTTTACGCATTACCGGTGGATAACAATGCTCGTCATGGTATTTTGCTCACAAAAGCAACGTCTAGAAGGAAAAATCAAACGGTTCTATGTGTAAAATATACAACAGATGTGATTTGTGTTTGCACAGTGGCAGCCATCTTGGAATCCCAACATGGGATGCTCCAAGTTGGAAAACCAAACTTGGCCATTGCCGTGGAAATTCCAAGTTCCAACAACAAATGGAAAGCACCATTAAGAGTCTGACCTGAGAGTCTCCAGTCGACAGTGTGGACTCTCCAGAAAACCACACAGCGTCGTCACTCCCGAGTCCTGAAGCTCATTTCCACTCAGGTCCAGACTTCTCAGGTGGGTTGGGTTGGACTTCAGAGCCGAGACCAGAGCTGAACAGCTGATCTCAGTCAAACTGCAGCCCTTCATGCTGATATCAAAAGAAAACATGAGACTTCAAGGACACGGGTTAGAGACAATGTCATGTCCCACACCAAAGTCCATAGAGAAAATTAGTGATTTTAGCTCACAGGGACACAGGAGCTGCTGGTCTACTGCTGCCTCGTGTGGCCACTTTGTGTCACTGAGGTAAATCTGAACAAAGGATTTTAAAAGCCGAATTGTCAAAATAAGACATTTGAACTTAGTGATGGAGGCAGCAGTAGACCAGCAGCTCCGGTGTCCCTGTGATGTAAAATCACTGGTTTTCTCTATGGACTTTGGTGTGGTTGAAGCAGTGGTTTACAAACTTGAGTTTCCTGTTGGAAACGTCTGTGTGACAGTGAGACAAAGACGTGGACATGTGGTGTCTGACCTGAGAGTGTCCAGCTGACAGTGTGGACTCTGCAGAAACCTACACAGCTCCTTGACTCCCGAGTTCTTAAACTTGTTTAAACTCAGGTCCAGTTTTCTCAGGTGGCTGCTGGGCTCCAGAACTGAGACCAGATCAGAGTGGCTGATCAGTGACCATCTGTGGGAACTCAACCTGAAAACAGGAAATCCTTAATAATCCAATCATATAGAAAGACAGGTGTGAAAATGTTTAACATATGAAGAAGCAGAAGACAAGAGTGACTTCTTCACTCCGACTGGTGATCATCTCTGCAGACGGTTGGTAACATCACGCTGCCAAAGTTTGCCCACGTTCACAAAATCTCTCTAAGAATAGTTTTCAAAGTCCTCACTTATAACAAATGTGTGTTTATCTAGAAGGAAACAATGCAGTTACTATCATGAAGTGAATGAATCCTATGTTTGGTTTCTCTGGCATCACTGCTTTTTATTCAGCCTATGAAGTTCTCAGCCTATGAAGTTCTCAGCCTCTGAAGTTCTCAGCCTATGAAGTTCTCAGCCTCTGAACTTCTCAGCCTATGAAGTTCTCAGCCTATGAAGTTCTCAGCCTATGAAGTCCTTCTTCGTATGTTGAGATTGTTTTCCCTGTGGGTTTAAGTGAAGAGTTAAAGCATGGACAGATCATTACGCAGAGACAAAGCCTCTTAACTTTGTGTGTGAAGGTCCAGGTTCTTCATGTTCACACGGGTCAGTCCTCTTGGACCCTGGAGACACTGCTCTGTCCTCGTTGTCCTCCTCCTCCTCGCTCTTCATCTTCAGTTCAGTCCGTCTGACTGTGACAAGAGAAAAACACCACACTCTCTTCCCCGAGATGAGGAAATGGCTGAACTTCTCCAGAGGCTCCGCCCCTCTGTGTGTGTGTGTGTGTCAGCATTTCAAGAATCTAAAACCATCTGGAAGTAATCACATGTATTCAGCCTGCTGTTGAGAGGATCATGTGACATGAATGTTAAAGGTAAAGTTCAGGTTTTCAAAGTGAGAGGCAGCAAGAGACACAAGTGAACAACTGATTTTAGCCACTTAATAAAAGACTCAGCTAATAAAAATCAATGTCAGTTCAAGTCTAGTATACACATGGAACATGTTCACGTCTTTATCTCACTGTTAGACAGACTTTTCCAACAGGAAAGTGAAGTTTGTAAACCACTCACTCTCCCACACCAAAGTCCATAGAGAAAATCAGTGATTTTAGCTCACAGGGACACAGGAGCTGCTGGTCTACTGCTGCCTCGTGTGGTCACTTTGTGTCACTGAGGTAAATATAAATTTTATAAGCCGAATTAACAAAATAAGACATTTGAACTCAGTGATGGAGGCAGCAGTAGACCAGCAGCTCCTGTGTCCCTGTGAGCTAAAATCACTGATTTTCTCTATGGACTTTGGTGTGGGAGAGTGAGTGGTTTACAAACTTCACTTTCCTGTTGGAAAAGTCTGTCTGACAGTGAGATAAAGATGTTTGTGACATCTAGGGGTGAGACTAGGCCCTTCTCTAAAGCACATATGCTATGGCTATGAAATCCAAAAGATTTTTAATTTAAAGTGACTTCCCACTTCCTGAACATTTTTCCTTGGACACAGATGTATTTAACATAGATGAGTGAGTGAGTGTTATATTTAGACTCATGTATGTAACATTAAAACCCAACCGTATCAAATCAAATGGTTTTTATTTAAATCGCACCAACTCATAACATACATTATCTCAAGACACTTTACATAAAAGGACAAACTCCACTGTCCAAACACAGTGTGAGCAGAGCAGAGTGGGCGGGGCCATCTGCTTCAGCCGTTTAAGGCAAGAGGAGATCATTTCTTAACCTTTAAAGTCCAAAAGGTGGCGCTGTGTTGTTTGCATTGGTTTGCTTGTTGAAGGGTAAACGTGCCTTAAAAGAATTCTGCTCACCAAAACTATACAGTACATGGACTATTATACTTCAAACTATTTTGTCTTTTTCATGCTATGGAAAATTACTGAAGATGGCGCTGTTCTGTTTGTACAGGTGAGTCTCACTTTATGAGCGGAGTAAACCTGACTTAAACTGCAGAACCTGGGGAAAACACGATTAACTTTGTGTTAAACCGCTTTACAGCAGTTGTTCTTGTAGAAGTCACGTCCAGACTGCACGCGTGTATCGTGACACGCCTTTTCGAGTGACCTGGTGACATTTCTTAATGATCCTTAGTCGTCCATCAAGAATCCTCGAGGGATATTTTCCATCTTGTTTGCGTGATACGTGGACCACATGTGATCTTCAGGGTCTGGAAGCTGCAGTCCCTCTAAATGTGACCCAGGTTGTCTTAACATAAAAAGATCCTGAAGATGGTGCTTTGCTGTTTATAGGGAAACTGCAGTGTCTGGAGAAAACCTAGAAACCTAAATCCTCTGCCAGAGACTTACCTTTTCTCACTGGACAGTAACCTGCTAACACTGCTGGGCTTTCTGAGCAGCTGAGTCTTACAAGAGGCAGCGATGCACTGTGGAAGCTTCTTGTCCCCGGTTTCGATGGAAACCAAGACTCCTAGAGCAGAGCCCCAGTTCTTACAGAGGTCCTTGAAGATGACCTTCACGAGGCTCTCGGCGTTTCTTGGGGTGATTTTTACGTTTGTGCCATTAAGTTCGGCACAAGTTTGGTCCACCAGACGCTGAACGGTGGAATTGACGTCAGTGAAGAAGGACTTGTCCCCGCGGACGGCCTTCCTCACCTTCTTGATGAGTGTTGTAATGAGGAGTTTGACAGACGTCCGCTCTGCTTCGTCCTGCAGAATTCCAGCAGCGGTTGTTGCCTCCTGCTCCTGCTGTTGGACCTGTGCCGTCGTCTCATTCTCCATTAGCGCGAGCAGCACCTTGTCACTGTAGTGGGATACCTGGTTCTCCAGCCACCAGCTGATTAGCGACAGGAAGCAGACCACTCTGTTCCGTATGTCGGTATAAATGGCAGCAGACGGATGAAGGTCGGACCCTGCTCTACCAGGTAAACCTTCTCTGACCGCTCCTACAACACGCTCTCCAGTGATGCAGCTGTACAGAAGATCGCTGAGGTCTGTTGTCATTTCATGCATGTCATCGCGTGACAGATTCTGAAGTCTGAGAATCAGACCGAGGGTGTCTTCACGAGTCTGCAGCATGGGTTCGATGGCAGCCAGCAACGTCTTGATTTCCTCACCGTCTGAGACTTTGACCACGCCGCGGTACTTTGTCTTCACTTGTGAAAAGATTCGACAAATGGAGGCTTTGGCGAACATTGTTGCGAAAAAGTTGCAGATCTTCACCCTCACTCCATTCAAATTCTTCTGCTGTTGGGTTTTGGGGTTTGGGTTAACTGGTCCGGCATCTTTGGAGCTGATGTACTCAGTGAAAGACTGAGCAATGTCCTCCGCTGCGGTTTGAGTCTCGCGAGAAAACTGCTCCTGCAGCTGGTTGTACTCGATTTTTTCAACGTCCTCCACAATTGGCTCGATGATCACATTCATCTTGACGTTGAGGACAGACTGGACGGACTGTGCGATTGATGAGTCGGTATCAATTTGCTTTTTTGCCTGGACCTGGAAGGACGGGGTCTGGTCACTGCTGTTTTGGGACTGTTTCTGCGTGCAGCAGCACATCTTGCCTGCAAACTTCTTCAACATCCGACAGACTGAGCGAATCAGTGAATTGGTCGGTTTGGGCTGAACAGGCTTCTCGCTGCTGGCACAGTTGACAACCTCCATCACAACCCAGTCCGTCATTGCATCAGGGCCGGGACCTTTGACCGAGTCGACACCCACTGCCTCGGCGAAACAGCGCGTGATCAAGTCGCTCAGACTGTCACGGACGCGCTCCATCGTGACATCTTTCTGTAAATAGTCCGACAAGACGTCCAGGATGCAGCGGAAGATGTTGAGGAGCATGTCGGCCAACCGGAGTCTGGTGGCATCGTCGGGCGTCCCTGCCTCTAACAAGCCCCACTGCTCCGCCGTCAAACTCGACAAACAGGAAGTGATGCATGGACGCACCGCGTCCACCGACACCTTTGGCAACTCCATTGAGACTGAAATCACTGCAGTTCACTGAATCTGACTGGTTCAGATTGGTCTGACTGGTTCACCGTGGTCTTCTCTGGTGTTTGTCAGCAGTTTGTTAACTGCACATCAAAGATGATGTCACTGGAAGATAAAAGGAGTGAGAACAGATCAAAGTGGGACAAATGGACATGTGACACGAACAAAAAAGAAGTAAAAGAGACAGAAGTAAAAAAACAAAACAAAAAAAAAAGTTTAATATGTCTTTACCAATTTGTTTTCAAAACTTTTCCAACAATTTTAACCAACTTCTATGGACTTTGGTGTGGGAGAGTGAGTGGTTTGCAAACTTCAGTTTATGTTGGAAAAGTCTTACAGTGAGATAAAGACGTGAACATGTTCTGAAGATATTGTCATGGACTTAAACTGATGAATATTTTGGTAAGTGGCTAAAATCATTTTCCCCTCTCCCACACCAAAGTCCATAGAGAAAATCAGTGATTTTAGCTCACAGGGACACAGGAGCTGCTGGTCTACTGCTGCCTCGTGTGGTCACTTTGTGTCACTGATTTAAATATAAATGTAGGATTTTAAATGCCGAATTAACAAAATAAGACATTTGAACTTAGTGATGGAGGCAGTAGTAAAATAATTGGACCTCAGATATAGATTCAGAATAACAATAGGTTTAAACAAGTGAACCTTTAATTCCATTGGTTACATGAATATAGCATGTTTACTCAGGGACGGGCATGAACATGTGATTATTCGTTTGAACAGTGATAATACTTAAAAGAGACAGAACTGAAATAATGTTTTACCACAAAAATGTCCTTGTACTTTCATTAACTGCTTTATTCGCAGTACCTCTATGACCTCAAGGTGGCAGCAGCAGCAAGCATTTAGCTAACGTGAGTCGGGACATACAGGATACATGATGCCAATACAATATTTACTACAATCTGTTGTTCTGCAGTGCTGGTTATGTGAAGACTGTGAGCAGTATTAAGCAGGGCTGCGACCAAAAATGTATCATCAACCATCAGTTTGAGTGCCTTTTAAAATATTTAAACACTCTTAGATTTTTCAGCTTCTTAAATTTCTGTTAATCCATACAACAAATTTGTCACTTTGTGGAAAAAAAGACATTTCATGTCATCGTGTCCACATTTGACAAAAAATGATGAACATTTTTCTGAAATATTCGGGACCAAATAAGTGCTTGAGGAAATAATCGACAGATCAGTCAGTCAGGAAAATCATTATTAGTTGCAGTTCTAGTCTTAAGATACTATTGAGTATTGTATTTTAATCTATTTTATCAGCCGACCCCCAGATAACCTGAACTAACCCCCACCAAAAACACCAAACACAAATCACTCAGTAGAACACACACACACACACACACAAAAATCATCCTCCAGTTGTCCACACAAACAAACCACTCCAGGTTCTCACTTCAGTTTTTAAAGAACAATAAGTCCACTTCCGGGTTTTCCCACTCCATTCCAAACATTTGTAAAGTTCAGTTCATTTACACGAAGAATCCACTTCCGGGTTTTGCCCACTCCATTCCAAACATTTGTAAAGTTCAGTTCATTTACACGAACAATCAAGAATCCACTTCCGGGTTTTGCCCACTCCATTCCAAACATTTGTAAAGTTCAGTTCATTTACACGAACAATCCACTTCCGGGTTTTGCCCACTCCATTCCAAACATTTGTAAAGTTCAGTTCGTTTACATGAAGAATCCACTTCCGGGTTTTGCCCACTCCATTCCAAACATTTGTAAAGTTCAGTTCATTTACACAAAAAAATAATACGAGATGCATCAGAGAAACAGTTGGATTATCTTAACATTATGGTGTTTTGTGAATATATAGCAATAGCAATATTTATTATTGATGTTAATCTGTAATCTATAAATCATTCTTACATCCATCACAGTCACTATTATTGTGGGGTATATTGTTAAGGTTGCATGACATACTGACACTAAAAGGAAATGGCTGCCAGCCGAAATTTACAACATTTACACCATATGTTGGAAAAGTCTGTGGGTGTGGGAGAGTGAGTGGTTTACAAACTTCACTTTCCTGTTGGAAAAGTCTGTCTGACAGTGAGCGACACACGCATGGGCCCTGAGCCAGTGTTTGGGAACCACTGGTTTCTGTGGACATGCTGCTCCTCTGGTTTCAGCTGTCAGTTAGTGAACTTGGCTACAGTCCTCGTTTGTGTTTCTGTGGAAACTGGATCGCCGATAACTCGTCTGCGACATCATACCGGCGCTACCATCGTCGGAGGGAATTTTTCTGGTAGCCCCGCCCCCTCAGCTACTGTGCACATGAGGGGATGTGACGCTAACGATAGCAACAGAGAGGAAGTTTGCCAAAATACGACTTTGCCGACAGCAGCTCGCTCTCTTTCTCTCAACCTTCCTCCCCCGTCTCTCCCCCTCTCACCCTGCCGGTCGAGGCAGGTGGCGCCCCCCTGAGTCCGGTTCTGCTGGCTTTCTCTACAATAATATGAGGTGAGATGAGGAAATGCTTTGCTAATTTGGTGTAAAATGCAAACAACAGTGAGTGAGTGATAATAACAGAGACCAGGTAGAGTAGGCGGAGTCTGGGTGTTGCACAAGCATTGATGACGCTCGGTCACGTTCAGCGGTTCAGCGGTGACCCCATGGCAGCTCTTCTCTTGGACCGGTGGTCCACGTCCTGGGTCCACCTGCGGAGACAGGGGGACGATGACGACACGGTCAGTGAACGTTCACGTTTGAGTTCAGTAGTAAAGCAGTCGCCTTTACCGCAAAATCTAAATCAAAAACATTCAGTTGGAGCTAACAGCTAAGCTAAACCAAACAGACAGAAAATCCTCCGCCGAATCAGCACCGTCTTACATTTTTACATTTTACATTTTAATGGATTCAAAGAGGATCTAAGGCCAAGTTGCACTCACTGCTCCCTCTGCTGGACCAGGCAGTAATTACTGCAGACGGTGTGATGCTCTTCAAGGCTGTTTATTTTCAACTGAAATGAGTTTTTGGGGTTGAGAGTTTTTTTTTCCCCTGACCTTTACTCTCCGAAGCACAAACTAGGTCTACAACGATTATTTTCATTAATCAAAAATGTCAAAAAATGTTGATGAGTGTTTGTTATTAAACCTGGAAATGATGATGTTCTCAAAAGTCTTATTTTGTCCACAAACTAAAAACGATTCACTTTTAACGATTTCTTTGTTATTTGGAGCAAAGAAAACAGAAAAAAACTATTAAACTATTAAAAAAAGAAACACAAAAAACGATTTATGGACTATCAAAAATGTTTAATTTGATAATTGATACATGATTGATTAAGTCAAAAATCTGATGATTAATTAATAAAGATACCATAAATGCAATAAATGTCATCTGATAATCCCAATCCAGTGATCTAAATCTGACAGAGTGATTCACTGGATGTTGATCTAAATGGGCCAGATTCTGTATGAAACATTGTGTCTGATTTAGGGCTGCAGCTATCAAATATTTTGGTAATCGAGTATTCTATCAAATATTCCATCGATTCATGGAGTTATCAGATAAAACATACTTTCATCCTCTTCCTCCTGTTACTTTCTCTTTGCTGCGTTTGCTCTTTTTCGCTGTATTCACTGTTTTCCGTCCCAGCGTCTGCCGTTCTGTACAGATAAACTGTCCGCACACGTTACCCAAAGCCCGGTTCTGTCTTCTTCCTCTTTGTAGGGGAAGCATAGCCTGTGACGTCAGCACGTTGTGTCACACTGAAAAGAATCCGTGCGAAACGTGAGCTTTAAATTTAATTAAAAATGAATTAATTAAACGAGGCTTGGAGGCAGAGGAAGTTCCTCCATCATTTTTTGTAATCGAGTTATCGTTGCAGCCCTGGTCTGATTTGTTCGGTAACAGTTTAGTGCGGTAAAACTGGGCGACAGAAATTTGATGCAAATGTTTTTTTTTTCCAAATTTTGTGCAAATTTGATTCCAAGTAATTGAAGGTGATTTGATTCAGAACAACTACATTCACTGTTATCGGAGCAAATCAGACCGATTTTTGTCAAGAGTTAACTCCATTTGGTGCAGTTCGTTCTGGAGCAAATGTCACCAAGAACCATTATATCCAGAAAACTTCTCTGTGTTTTGATCCGAAACTATTTTTTATATATTGTAACACCCTCAAGTCTGGACTTACTGAGCCTTTCTGCAGGTTCTTCAAGATGCTCTGATGCCCTCAAGATGCTCAAGATGCCCTCTAGTGACGTGTTGTACTTCTTTAGGTCAAACTCATCCGGAACCTTCTCTGACATCTCCATCAGACAGTGGAAGATGTTGCTGCATCTATCAGGAAAGCTGTTGTCTGTGTTCATCTCTTTCAGGTTCTTGATGACTCTCTGGAGGATTTCTGGACTGTTGTGAATCTGACCCAGCAGGTCTCCTAAGAGTCTCTGGTTGGACTCCAGACAGAGTCCATGAAGGAAGCGAACAAACAGGTCCAGGTGACCATTTTCACTTTGAAGGGATTTCTCCATGACTACTTTCAGGAACACATCCAGAGAAAGATCACTCTCAGCACTGGTTCTGAAATATTGAAAGAGCATACTGACAAGAGGTCTTTGGGTCTGGACTGAATATTCTTCTCCCAGGAAGTCCTGCAGTACCTCTGTCTTCCTGTTGGTGAAACAGTGGAACACGTAGACTGCAGCCAGAAACTCCTGAACGCTCAGATGAACAAAGCAGTAGACTGTTTTCTGGAAGATCACACTCTCTCTTCTGAAGATCTCTGTACAAACTCCTGAGTACACCATGGCCTCGGTCACATCAAGACCACACCGATCCAGGTCTTCTTGGTAGAACATGATGTCTCCTTTCTGCAGATGTTCAAAGGCCAGCCTCCCCAGCTTCAGAAGAACGTCCCTGTCAGCCTTTGTCAGTTCCTGTGGACTTGTCTCACGTCCCTTGCCATACTTGTTCTTCTTCCTCTTGATCTGAACCAGCAGGAAGTGTGAGTACATATCTGTCAGGGTCTTGGGCAGTTCTTCTCTCTGCTCCGTGGTCAACATGTGCTCCAGAACTGTAGCACTGATCCAGCAGAAGACTGGGATTTGACACATGATGTGGAGGCTCCTGGACGTCTTGATGTGTGAGATGATTCTGCTGGTTAGATCTTCATCTCTGGATCTCTTCCTGAAGTACTCGTCCTTCTGGTCGTCAGTGAAGCCTCGTACTTCTGTTACCCTGTCAACATATGTAAGAGGGATCTGATTGGCTGCTGCAGGTCGGGAGGTTATCCAGATGAGAGCCGAGGGAAGCAGATTCCCCTGGATGAGGTTGGTCAGCAGCTCGTTGACTGATGACCTGTGTGTGACATCAGAAACGAGCGTCCTGCTGTTGAAGTCCAGTGAGAGTCTGCTTTCATCCAGGCCATCAAAGATGAACAAAGGTTTACAGACGGCGAGCTTCTCTGCTCTGACCTTCTGTAATGTTGGATGGAAAACACGGAGCAGCGTGAGAAGACTGTGCTGCTCATCTCTGATCAGGTTCAGCTCCCTGAACGAAAGCAG
>JAFBJR010000215.1:31242-44007 GCA_016785285.1 Brachirus orientalis | reverse complement strand
GACATTTGAACTTAGTGATGGAGGCAGCAGTGGATCAACAACTCCTGTGTCCCTGTGAGCTAAAATCACTGGTTTTCTCTATGGACTTTGGTGTGGGAGAGTGAGTGGTTTACAAACTTCACTTTCCTGTTGGAAAAGTCTGTCTAACAGTGAGATAAAGACGTGAACATGTTCTTAAGATATTGTAGACTTAAAATGATGTCGATTTCATTACACAAGTCTTTTGTTAAGTGGATAAAATCTGCGTACCCTTGTGTCTCTGCCAGCAGTTATTTAGTTTTCACTGGCGACAACCACCCATTGAAAAACCTGAACTATCCCTTTAACCTCAGGATGTCTGAACACTCTCTGTGAATGGCTGAGACTTACTGCACATGGCCTTGCTGGGGTTGACCTGCTGTCCCATGAGGAACTGCTGCAGCCTCCTGATGTCCACTCGGGCCTCGGCCATGGCGTCTCTGCTCTGAGACGCGGCACTGCTCTGCGAGGCGGCATCACCTGCAGGAACAGGAAGTAGACAGAGAAGACACCGGCTCTTTCACTTAGACGTGCTTGGTCCAATAATTCTCTGTTAACAACAGTGAAGAGTGATTTCAGACACAGTTCATGTGAATCATCACGCTGTCATCGGGTCATTATTCAAGTAATGGACCAAATAAAAACCTTTTCCTCCTGGAGGAAAGGTCAGAGGTCACTGAGGTGTGAGAGAAATTAAAAAAAAAAACCCTCTCACCCCATGGAGGATTTCCCAGGTCTTTGAAGTGTGTGGTGACAGAAACCAGATCTGTTTCTATCTTCAGATTCATCTGTCCATTCGGGAACGCCTCGATCACCTGACAAAAATGGTAAAGGCTAATTGTAGTAAGTGCTGACTGTGCTTTGAGCGCCCCCTGCTGTTGAAAACCAGTCTCACACAGAGGATCACTTTCAGTGAAAACATGTCTGCCAGCAGAGACACAAGGAAAAAACTGATTTTAGCTTCTTAACTAAAGACTTGTGTAATGAAATCTACATCAGTTTAAGTCTATGATGTCTTCAGAACATGTTCACGTCTTTATCTCACTGTTAGACAGACTTTTCCAACAGGAAAGTGAAGTTTGTAAACCACTCACTCTCCCACACCAAAGTCCATAGAGAAAACCAGTGATTTTAGCTCACAGGGACACAGGAGTTGTTGATCCACTGCTGCCTCCATCACTAAGTTCAAATGTCCTAGCTTTTTAATTCGGCTTTTAAAATCCTTCATTTAGATTTACCTCAGTGACACAAAGTGACCACACGAGGCAGCAGTAGACCAGCAGCTCCTGTGTCCCTGTGAGCTAAAATCACTGATTTTCCCTATGGACTTTGGTGTGAGAGAGTGAGTGGTTTACAAACTATCCAGATATTGATATCGTAGTCTTAAAATGACATTGATTTTTATGTCTTTTGTTCAGGGGCTAAAATCTGTTTCTCCTTGCACCCATGCAAAAATGTGAGTTATGCCTTTAATGGACAATAGAAAATAATACAATACAAAAGTTGAGATCAGTATAATGGAGGACAGCAGTGAGAATATTGATACACTCTGTTTCCTTCAGTCACATAGAAATCATGATTCATCATTATACCGTATTGTTGTCTTGTAATATAGTGATATCAGGGGACATGTATCATTTATAGAGTGAAATGTCCACCTGTCTCCTCCACAGACACTGATCACATCATCAGTAAACTTAACTCTGATGTCTAAGCTGATGTTGATGCTTTAGAGAGAAGCCTCTGAACTGTCCCCGCCCTTCAAATACAGTCTGGATGAGCCTGATCCTACCAGGAAGTTGGACAGGTTCTTCATCCTGTCCACCACGTTCTTCATGGTCTTCAGAGGAGGCAGGTAGATGCTGACCTGGAATCATATCACAAACTGTGTCACAAAACATCGTGAACTTCTGAGAACATGGAAGTGTAGAAGAGTGTGATGTGACGTCACGTACATCAAAGTCCGGCATGGTCGGTTCTTTGAATTCGTGCCACAGTCTTCGGGGGATGACGTCGACCGGGACGTCGTGATTGACGACTCGACCAATGCTGGACAGAGTAGGCTGGGGGACAAGACAAAGAAGGACATTACTCTGAGACATTTGTCTTTGATTAATATGTCAGGAAAGTGAAGCTTCACTCTCCCACACCAAAGTCCATAGAGAAAACCAGTGATTTTAGCTCACAGGGACACAGGAGTTGTTGATCCACTGCTGCCTCCATCACTAAGTTCAAATGTCTTATTCTTGTCAATTCGGCCTTTGAAATAGTTAATTTCGACTTAACTTAGTGACACAAAGTGACCACACGAGGCAGCGGTAGACCAGCAGCTCCTGTGTCCCTGTGAGCTAAAATCACTGATTTTCTCTCTGGACTTTGGTGTGGGAGAGTGAGTGGTTTACAAACTTCACTTTCCTGTTTGAAAAATCTGTCTAACAGTGACATAAACATGTGACTGTATTCTTAAGATAAGAGTTAAAGTGATTTTTTTATATGGTGTATAACAAAGAAAAAACATCCAATTTGTCCCCTGCACCAAAGTCCATAGAGAAAATCAGTGATTTTAGCTCACAGGGACACAGGAGCTGCTGGTCTACTGCTGCCTCGTGTGGTCACTTTGTGTCACTGAGGTAAATCTGAACAAAGGATTTCAAACACTGAAGTGACAAAATAAGACATTTGAACTTAGTGATGGAGGCAGCAGTGGATCAACAACTCCTGTGTCCCTGTGAGCTAAAATCACTGGTTTTCTCTATGGACTTTGGTGTGGGAGAGTGAGTGGTTTACAAACTTCACTTTCCTGTTGGAAAAGTCTGTCTAACAGTGAGATGAAGACGTGAACGTGTTCTGACGATATCGTAGACTTAAACTGACATATTTAGTTAGCCGAGTCTTTAGTTTCTGGGCTAAAATGTGTGCTAAAATGTGTGCTGGGGGTGTTTTTTCTTGTTGTCGTGCAGCAGCTCACCAGCTCTGCAGAGATGGTCAGACAGGGACAGTGTTTCTTGGTCAGCTTCACTTTGACGGCCTTGGCGTTCTGCACCGTCTTCAGGGCTCTGGACAGATTCTCTGGAGACACTTCCAGACAAATCTCATTGTCTTCAGAGGAAACGCCCTCCATCTGGTACTCATCGAAGAAGTTGGCCTGCAGAGGGACGAAGGTCACGGTGACGACACAGACTGACGGAGCGTATCGATCATTGGCCGATAAATCTTTGTCCGTGTGTGTCTTCAGTTCGTCCTCACCTGCGACAGTTCGCACCACATGCTGACTCCTCCATTGGCCACTTTACTGGAGAGAACGAAGAACAGGTTGTTGGGCGTCAGTCGCAGCACACATGTCTTGGTCAGCTTTGAGATGGTGGTGACGACTCCTGGTGGAGACACGGTTTTTAGAGGCTTTAATGCAGGAAACTTGCAAAAACTACGGTGGCTGATTAGTGCAAAACAAAGCTGAAGACAGATTTATATTCAGGGCAATAAAAATGACGTTTTACAAGTTTTACAAATGAATTTACAAACTGTCATGAATGTTGTTTTGTAGAAAACAATTTCTGAAAAATTTCACACTCTTTAAAATCCAGTTTAGTTTTTACAAAATTTTAAACAAATGTACATTCAACTCTTTTACATGTTAAATTTTTTTTAAACAAGTTTACATTTTAGAAAACACATTTTCAAAATGTGACACTTTTGCAAATCCTATAATTTTAACAAAATTCTAAACACATTTACATTTTAGAAAACTTTTTTTTTTTTTTACAAAATGTGACACACTTTTATAAATCCTGAAACAAATTTATTTTGTGAAATACTTCATTTATCCTGTAAGAAACTGAATAAAGTCAATGCTCTGCTGCCCCCTCCAGGTTCAAGAGGAGGTTTTGAGCTTGTCCAGCCTTAGTTTCTATCATAATTGTAATAAACTCCTCTTCACCAATAACTCAGTTTTTCAGAATAAAGCTCTCCAAGACATCAGCTCAAAAATACTCTTGTTTTTAATTTCACAGCTACATCACACAGAAACATAGTACTGCAAAGCTTTACACAAAACTTCATAAAATGAACACGAATCATAACTGCTGACAAATAATTTAACCATTCACTGCAACAACTTCTTCCAAAGTGCTGCTTCTCAAGATAAATAACAAAACTAAACTTAACACACAGTCACAATTAACAATAAAACAAGCAGGACGTTGTTTTACAGGATATAGAAATATATAAATCAAGACTAAATCTCAAATTTGTGTGTTTTTGTGTTTACAGAACTACGTGATTATTCAGATGATCGTTATCTCACAAGCTGATTACAGCTTGCTATCACTTTTCTGTATAAAAGAGTAGAAAGGATAAAGGTTTCTTTAATTATTTATGTTTTTCAAGTAGTGAGTCTTTGTTTCTGTTCTGTTTTCCAGAATTTTAAACTTTCTGAAAGAAAATTCATTTCCATACATTTACTGAACTAATGCTGGTCAATAAAATTAACGTTTACGTTCAGTTTACGCTGTCGACCAAAGTTTATGTTTCTTCTAACTGAAGAGTGAGTTCAAATTTATATAAAACAATGCTTTGAACAAAGTGTGGTGGTTTGAATTGTGTGTGATGATGAGCTGCTGTAGCTGCTGCTGCTGCTGCTGCTGCTCCGCGCAGGTTTGACCACTTAGAGTGGGGGCTGACACATGCTAACATGCTAACATGCTAACAGCAGCGACGGTCGGGAGCAGGCTTAAGCTAACGGCTACAAACGGACTCACGGCTAAAGTGGTTGAGACACGCGACGTCCACGATTTTCCCGCGGAACTTCATCTGGTCCCGCAGCCGAGGAGGACCCCGTGGAGCCGGTGCTGTGTTCCGGTTCGGTTCGGTTCGGTTCGGTTCTGCTCCTCCGCTCAGGCTACAGCCGGAAGGTGTCAGCGTCGCGCAGCCGCGTTTGTTTGATTCGGTCCGTGCGTGTCTGAGGTCCGACGGGAACAGCGGCCGGAAGTTCCTACTTTTAATCTTCACTCTTTATAGACTTCATGAACATTTTCTGTATTAATTAATTATCTAAAAAAACATACCGATAATATTTTTGATTGAATCACTACCTGAAGTATGTTTTCAAAATATTTCTTGTACATTCCCTAAAACTGCTGTTTTTAAACATTATACTTTTTTTTCACGTTCAATGACTGATTTTCCATCAAATCTGATCATTTTAAGAAAAATAATTTGCCCAGTTTTTTCCACATTTCAAATCCTTTCAAGGCAATTATGGTTTTCTTTTCCACATAAAAACATATTATGCAATATTTTCCAGAATTAATGTTGAAGGGATGACAGTCTGGAATATGTCAGTGGTTTATTTAGTTTTATGGCCAAAAATCATCATTCCTGATCATAAAACATACATTTGATCCATTTACAGTATTTTATTAGAACACCACCTGCTGAATTATTAGGAAAATTACATCTATGCCAAACAGGAAAATGGTTCAAAAAGATGATTAACAGTTTTTTAAGGGAACATTTAAGAATAATAACAAGGAATGCATGATTTAATAGGTGATGGATGCAACTGTTTGTTTATATTTGTTTTACACAGTGTACGTTAGACATGACATAGGAGCATAAGTCAATACTTAAACATGAAAAAGTAGAAATGTTAATGAAATTCCATGCCATATGCATTAACCTATACAAAATTGGCAAAAACGTAATGTGAAACAAAAGGATTTTATTTCCTAATTTTTACTTTCTATCAAATTGATTACATATTTGATTATATTATTTACTATTTATAAATAATTTTTACTCTTCATATCACAATTTTATTTTTGTTTTATTTTACTTCATCACAATTCTTTTTTTATTTTTTCCTTAAATTAGTTTAGAACTTTTTGGAAATTATTTGACTTTCTATCAAACTATTTTGACTCTTATTCTGATTATTTACTTTTATTCTTATTTTTCTTTATTTTCCTACTTTATTTCCTAATTTTGGCTTTCTTTCAATATGTTTTGACATTTTATTCAGTTGTTGAGGTTTTTATAAATCAATTGTGACCCTTCATCTAATAATTTATTTTTATTTCTTTTGTTTTCCTTTACCGTATCATATAATTTGAACTTCCTGTAAAACTTTTTGGACTTTTTCTTGATTTAGTTTTGCTTTTTTAAAATAATTTCTTTTCATTTTTTATGTCATAAGTGTGACCATTTCATCAAATTGTTTTAACTCAGTTTAAAAAAATAATAATAATGTGGACTTTTTAATCTCGTAGATTAGATTTTAATCTAAATTTAAACCTGTATATCAAGTTCCTGTTCAACTTTATGCCCATATGTAGTCGAGACAGTGTTACACAGTACAGTGAAATTATTAATTCTGTGAAACATATGACACTTTCAAATGAATAGGAATAATAAGCAAAAGGAGACACTGACCTTTTCTCAAATTAATTTACCTTTTTTATTTTGTAACTTTGATTCCTTTTATACAATTATTATTTGATTTTTTTGGGGGGGACTTGTATAATTATGGAGTTTAATATTGTAATAATGAGTAATACTGAGTCTTATTTTGGAGTGGACGTCCATACATGTGGCTGTTTTGTGCTGACTGGGATCATCTGGATCCTCCCCCACTCAGGGTGTGGACACAAGAGGAAGAGGAAGAGGAGATGAAGCAGCTGAACACACACACACTGACGTCCAGCAGCAGAACAGAACAGAACAGAACAGAACAGAACAGAACAGAACAGAACAGAACCAGGATGAGGGAGATAGTTCACATCCAGGCAGGACAGTGTGGGAACCAGATCGGGACTAAGGTACAGACAAACTTCAGTTTATGAAAAAGTGTCTGTTTTAAACTTGAACTGAATTAAAATCTGTGTTTTATTTGAAATTGAAAGCTTAAGCTTTGTTAGTGTAACTTTAACTGACTGCAGTATTCCTCATGTTGTGGGGACCTAAATCTGTCTCCACACTCACATTATGGGGACTTGTCCTCCTTATGGGGACAAAAATCTGTCTCCACACTCACATGTCATGGAAGGAAAAGTTATCAAGGCAGTCAAGTTGTGTGTGTGTGTAGCTGGTCTTCCTTATGTTGTGGGGACCTAAATGTGTCTCCACACTCACATTATGGGGACTTGTCTTCCTTATGGGGACAAAAATCAAGTCCCCATAACGTAAATGACTCCATTTTAAGGTGAAGACATGTTTTAAAGTTAGGCTGAGGTTAGGGTTAGGTTAAGGTTAGAGGTCAGGGTTAGGGTTAGGACACTAGTAATTATGGTTAAGGTTAGAGTAAGTCTGCAGGAAATGAATGGAAGTCAATGGAATGTCCTCTGTAGTCATGGAAACCAGACGCTGTGTGTGTGTGTATGATATTCACCAGACATCTGATTTAAACAAAGTGATGAAGTAAACTCATCACTGTGGTGGGAGAGGGGGAGGGGCTAAAGTCTGTGAGCCACTGTGAGACTATTCAAAGAATCTGAGAGCACACACACACACAAACACACAGACACACACACATGTTTGCACTTCTATCAAAGTGAGGACCCTCATAACCTTACCCTAACCCTAAAACCAGGTCTTAACCCTGAAAAAGCCCTTTAAAGAAGTGAGGACCAGACAAAATGTCCTCACTTTGACAAAATGTCCTCACTTTGTAGGTGTTTATTCATATTTTTGGTCCTCACTCTGCAACATGTACAAGAACACAGACACACAAACACATCCATGTGAAGAACGTGAAACAGCAGCACTGAGGTTTGACAAAGGTTTGTATCTGTCCTCTGTGTCCATAGACAGGAGACAACCACAGAGAGACACAGTAAGGACATTCAGGAGACACTGAGGACATGTTTGTGTGATGATCTCAGCTCTTCTCTTCTTTGATTCATCAGTTCTGGGAGGTGATCAGTGATGAGCACGGCATCGACGCCGCAGGAAACTACGTGGGCGACTCAACTCTTCAGCTGGACCGAGTCAACGTCTACTACACTGAGGCGTCCTGTGAGTCACCGTCAGCCTCCGCTGATCCACCGCTGATCCACCACAAACACATTTTCAAATTCAAACTTTCTTTCTCCCTTAAATTTCTTTTGATTTTGTTTTCCAGTGTACATTAATGAAAGTTGGTTTATTTATTATTCATGTTGACAGGCAATAGGGGGCGCCGAGGGCCTCATTTTAGAGAATTAGCTTTGCAGAATTAGCCGCAATTGTACACGTTTGTGTGATTGAACATGATAGCACATGATGCTACAAGAATTCACAATGTGAAGATTTATTGAAATTTTACAATTCGAGCGAAATATCTGTGACATAATGTCGCAAAAGCCAATCAGTGTCAACAGAAAAGATATAGCCTCGCCCCTTCCTCTTTATCGACCACTGAGAGATTTAAGATCTATAGCTGAAGATAAAGTCCCGCCCCTTTGTCTCTTGAAAATGGATGAATATTTGCAGGTTGTGTGAACATGCTAGCCAATGTAACACAATCTATAAATTGTGGCGAGAACACACAACATTGTTCTCATGGTATGTTCCATTTGTACTTGGAACTTGGAATTTCCAAGTTTCCTGTTTTTACCGTTAAAAGCACTTTTGTCGTGTTTGTTTTGCAGGAAATCAGCCGTACACGTGGCACTGTTTAGATTTTATTGATATAAGTGCTGCTATGATGTTTGCGTGCACTACGTCTGTCGCAAACGAGGCAGGAAGTGACAGCTCAGTGCTTCCTCTGTTTGTGCAGCACATAAATATGTCCCCCGCTCTGTGCTGGTCGACCTGGAACCAGGAACCATGGACAGCGTTCGCTCGGGAGCCTTCGGACAACTGTTCCGACCGGACAACTTCATCTTCGGTAACCACCGCCTGGATTTTTGGTTCATGAACAGATGAAATGAGTCAGTGTCTAACCCTGACCCTGACCTCTAACCTTAACCTTAACCTAACCCTAACCTCAGCCTAACTTTAAAACATGTCTTCACCTCAAAATGGAGTCATTTACGTTATGGGGACTTGATTTTTGTCCCCATAAGGAAGACAAGTCCCCATAATGTGAGTGTGGAGACACATTTAGGTCCCCACAACATGAGGAAGACCAGCTACACACACACACACACACACACACACACACACACACACACACACACACACACACACACACACACACACACACACACACACACACACACACACACACACACACACACACACACACACACACACACACACACACACACACACACACACACACACAGCTGTCGTGCTTGGTTTGGTTTTCCATTTCACACACGGCTGTTCTCTCTGCTGATTGGTCGCTCTCAGGTCAGACAGGTGCAGGGAACAACTGGGCCAAAGGTCACTACACGGAGGGGGCGGAGCTTGTGGACTCAGTCCTGGACGTAGTGAGGAAGGAGTGTGAGCACTGCGACTGTCTCCAGGTGAAAAAAAAACATCATCTCATTGGTTGGTTTAAAGCACAGAGGGCGGAGCTACAGTGACTCATCGATCGCAACATGCTAGGTGTCCAAACATTACAGTCGTAAGAACACAGCTGCTCGGTAACAATAAACAAAAGTACAGCCCGAAAGTTTGTGTCACTGCTAATGACGCAAAAGTGCAGTTAATGCTAGCTAATGTCACTTTGGGTTAAAGTTATCAAAACTGAATGTCTACAGGCTCCGCCTTTTTTTAAAGAGTCACAACTCGTGAACTCAGAGTTTTGACAAAGTTTCCACTTACAATGTTGTGAATACGACATAAAAATACAAAACAGTAGGACTTTTTCTCGTATATTATGACTTTTTTTTACCTTGGGGAATAATATGGCTTTATTTTCTTTATTTAATTTCCTTGTAATGTAATGACTTTTTAGAGTTTAGTCTTATGATTTACTTTTTTTCTCACAATATTATGACTTCTTTTGGCTTTTTGCTTTTCTTGAGGAATAATATGACTTTTTTCTCGTAATTTGACTTTGTAACCTTTTAACTCTTGTATAATTGAGACTTTTCTCGTGATGTCATGACAGGACTTTTTTTTCTGCAGGGATTCCAGCTGACGCACTCGCTCGGCGGTGGCACCGGCTCCGGAATGGGAACGCTGCTAATCAGCAAAATCCGGGAGGAATATCCGGACCGGATCATGAACACCTTCAGCGTCATGCCCTCACCTAAGGTTGGACTGATTCTGTTAATCCCGCTCTCGTTCCACGCATGTTTAACACAGACAAGACATGGATGCTAATTAGCTAAGAGGCTAACAGAAAATATAGGGGGCTGGTCATTGAAAAACAAAAAATTTCTTGTAAATTTTTGAATAAATATTCTAAATGTTAGTAATATTACAACATGGAACAAAAACTCTTATGTATGAATTAGCTAACTGACCACGTACATTTGCCAAGGTAAGATAGCATAAATGATAATGTAAGCGCTAACAGAAGAATCGACAGGATAGTTTGAAATAAAGAAAATTACAATTTTCAAACTTGTAAAATTTGGAGGAAACATTCAGATTGTAAAATGGCAAACAGTAAAATGGCCGCCACAGCGTTATCACTAGCAGCATTAAAAGTATCACACTTTCCATCTGACCCGTCAGGTGTCGGACACCGTGGTGGAGCCGTACAACGCCACGCTGTCGGTGCACCAGCTCGTGGAAAACACCGACGAGACCTACTGCATCGACAACGAGGCCCTTTACGACATCTGCTTCCGCACTCTCAAGCTCACCACGCCGACCTACGGCGACCTTAACCACCTCGTGTCGGCCACCATGAGCGGCGTGACAACATCGCTCCGCTTCCCCGGTCAGCTCAACGCTGACCTTCGCAAACTGGCCGTGAACATGGTTCCTTTCCCTCGACTCCACTTCTTCATGCCGGGCTTCGCTCCTCTGACGGCGAGGGGCAGCCAACAGTACCGCTCCCTCACCGTACCCGAGCTCACCCAGCAGATGTTCGATGCCAGGAACATGATGGCGGCCTGCGACCCTCGCCACGGACGCTACCTGACCGTCGCCACGGTCTTCCGCGGACCCATGTCCATGAAGGAGGTGGACGAGCAGATGCTGAACATCCAGAACAAGAACAGCAGCTACTTTGTGGAGTGGATTCCCAACAACGTCAAGGTGGCCGTCTGCGACATCGCTCCACGGGGGCTGAAGATGGCCGCCACCTTCATCGGCAACAGTACGGCCATTCAGGAGCTGTTCAAGAGGATCTCAGAGCAGTTCTCCGCCATGTTCCGCCGGAAGGCCTTCCTGCACTGGTTCACCGGAGAGGGCATGGACGAGATGGAGTTCACGGAGGCTGAGAGCAACATGAACGACCTGGTGTCCGAGTACCAGCAGTACCAGGAGGCCACCGCTAACGACGGCGACGAGACCTTTGAGGACGAGGACGACGCGATTGACGAGTGAGACAAACCATCGCAGAGAGGACACGAGAAGGTTGACGCCAGAACGTCAGAAGAAGAATTCACTGAGGTGTCAGTCAGTCGGTCAGTGGTGACCTCAGTAAAAATGACTTTACTCAATAATTCTTTAATTTATAGACGTGAAAACTAACATAACAAGTGTCAACAAACTAATTTAGGGTGGAAATGAGTGGTTTCTTTTATTAGTGATTTTTCAGCTTCTTAAATGTGAATATTTTCTGGTTTCTTTGCTCCAAAAAACAAAGAAATCATTCAAGCTGAATCATTTTAGTTTGTGGACAAAACAAGACATTTGAGAACATCATCATTTCTATTTTCAAGCCTGGTCGTTTGTATCTTCAGCTCCAGAATCAGAATCCTTCTGAGAAAGGTTCTCCTTCTGAGAAGATTTTAAAGATCAGCTGGTGTTTCATGGTTTTCTGTGGATTCCTCTGGAGGATTGTGAAGGTTCTCACTCATCCTGATCGTTCATATCGTCAGCTCCAGGACTGAAGGAACCTCTTAATCAGGAAAGTAATTACCAGATTAATTGTTTATATGAAAATGATCCAAAATAGTCCAATAAGTTTTTGATATTTGAAGAAGCTTAAAGTTCAAATAAAACATCAGAGACAAATCTTTATCACAGTATTAGCATTATTATTCAGCTCTAGTTTGGCTAAAACTAGTTAACTAGTTGTCCACAGTAACCTACTGTCTAACTCACTGTTAGTGTATGGTCCAGCTAGCATGCTCTTTTTGTTGTTCAACAATAATAATGTGTTGTCATTTTTTCTCTGAGGTTGAAATTTATGTTTGGGATGTTTCAGTTGAAAATTCAAAATGGCTGCTCGGAGTGTGAACCGGACAGTGTCGTAGGTTTCCAAACAGACTAGATATGAGCCTTTTTGTTAGTTAGCAAAACCTAGCTGTGACACGAACATTAACCAGAAATAACCTGAGTTGTAAAGTTCTGTGGAAACAGAACACGGTTGACTCGGGTTTCACTTAGTTCCCAGTTCTGACTAAAGGTTCTGTGATATTTAATAAACTCACATCCAGAATAAAACGCAGATCAGAACCTGATGTTGTCTGTGTCTGTGTGGTCATATTAATAAAGTTGTCTGTGTCTGTGTGGTCATTTTAATAAAGTTGTCTGTGTCTGTGTGGACATATTAATAAAGTTAACTGTGTCTGTGTGGTCATTTTAATAAAGTTAACTGTGTCTTTGTGGTCATTTTAATAAAGTTGTCTGTGTCTGTGTGGTCATTTTAATAAAGTTAACTGTGTCTGTGTGGTCATTTTAATAAAGTTAACTGTGTCT
>JAFBJR010000215.1:0-21780 GCA_016785285.1 Brachirus orientalis | reverse complement strand
TAATTATGGTTAAGGTTAGAGTAAGTCTGCAGGAAATGAATGGAAGTCAATGGAATGTCCTCTGAAGTCATGGAAACCAGACTGTGTGTGTGTGAGAGATAAACTTGGGTGGACACATGTTTCTGTTTCTCTCCATCATCATGTTTCTTCACCACAGTGTGAGATCAAACTCTACTAACAGTTTAATCTCAGTCAAAACCACAACATTAAACCAAACACACACACACACACACTCATGTTTGTGCTTCTATCATAGTGAGGACCCTCATAGACATAATACATTCTCTAGCCCCTTACCCTAACCTTAACCATCACAACTAGATGCCTAACCCTAACCCTAAAACCAGGTCTTAACCCTGAAAAAGCCCTTTAAAGAAGTGAGGACCAGAAAAAATGTCCTCACTTTATCAAAATGTCCTCACTTTGTCAAAATGTCCTCACTTTGTCAAAATGTCCTCACTTTGTAACAAGCACAAGAACACACACACACACAGATCCAAGTGCAGAAAATCCCACATAAACACTTTCATGAGTCCAGAGTTTCCTGGAGTTCTGACAACAAAAGCCTGGTGTTGTGTTCACTGACACTCTGTTAATCCCACTGTCGTCGCTGTCATATGTCCCTGGATTAACACTCAGATTTCCTCAGGTGTCGCTCAATCGTCAGCTTCCTGTTCTCACTGACAAACCCACTGATGTCATGTGACCAAGGAACAAAGTTAATCCAGACTCTTCAGACTTTTACTACACGAACACAAAACAAACTTCACTGCTTACATTTCTACATAAACTGGTCCAGGTCCAGGTCTAGGTCCTGGTGTGTGGTACAGGTCCAGCTGTGGTTCAGGGTTAGGGATAAACCAGGTTCCTGGTCTGAAGCTGGTTCTCGTCTCAGGAAAATGTCCGAGAATCTACAGCAGGTTCAGGAAACATTTGTCTCTGAAAAACCACTGAAAGTGATTCCCTGATGTTTTTAGGGGATTGAGCAGATGTTTGCAGATGAAGCTGTGCTGTTTATTTCTGAAGGTTCTGAAGGTTCTGAGCCCAAACTCAGGACTACAGACCTCCAGGGTTAGTTTGTCACAAGCTACTTTTATTAGGAGCAGTTCACAGTATGTGTTCTACATTCACTGCAATCACATCACACTTGCTGCAGAAACACCTTGTTACGAGAAAAGAGACCACAACCTTAATGCCAGTCGTCTCCCTCAGGGTTTATTGTCTGGATGATTAAAAACACACTGACCAAATGTTGCTGCCCAGTAACATCCAGTCCAAGAGTAAAAAACAAAGAGAAAACATTAAATACCAGCAGAGGGCAGTGTCTCTGCAGAAAAAAACAAACCATGCAATCTTAGTGGCTCATTAAGGATGATTGACATCGATTACTTTTACTTTAAACCTTTTTAGGAAAATGCTGCATAATCTACCTTTAACTAAGAAAGATTTTGTCTTAAAAACCTCTCAGTTCTTGTCAGTGGTTCACTACTGATATGACTGGATAGAACAGTACAGATGTGGGACCTTTTGTATTTCTTTACATAACTGTGTTTGTATACCTGTGTGTGTCTCTGATTCCAGGCAAAAACCAGGGATCCTCGCATTTCACCAGAAAGACAAGCATCAGCCACCATGGTAGCTCTTCCATATAAAACCAAAAGCAACAGCTACATCCACATTGGTAAATAAATCCTTAAATACTGTAACGTCCAATGGTAAAACACATTAGATGGCAGAGTACCATGAAAATATTTTCAGTGTGCAGCATTCAATACAAATTAATTTTTTGCAGATGTGGATACAGCAGAGCTGCAGTTAGGAGACAATCTGAAAATCAACCTCAACCTGAACAGACAGTCAAATCAAGACACTGATGTCACATACCTGGTGAGCCACATGCTCTGACCTACTGATCATTCTGTATAAACTTATATTTGGATCCATGTTGATGTGTACATTTGTGTCCCCAGATCCTGAGCAGAGGTCAGTTGATTGAACATGGCCGTCACAGGACAAAAGGACAAGTACTGATTTCCCTGATCGTTCCCATCACCAAAGAAATGCTGCCATCATTCCGCATCATAGCCTACTTCCATCCAAATAACAATGAGGTGGTATCAGACTCTGTCTGGGTGGATGTCAAGGACTCTTGCATGGGCTCGGTGAGACACACAATATTTATATAGTGGAGTTAAACTATTTTTCTATGAAATATAGAATAGTGTGTATGTGTGTGTGCATACCTGTATTCCTACATTTTAAGGTGAATACATGTTTTTAAGTTAGGCTTAGGTTAGAGTCAGAGTCAGGGTTAGGTCACTAGTAATTATGGTTAAGGATAGAGTAAATCTGCAGGAAATGAATGTAAGTCAATGCAATGTCCTCTGAAGTCAGGGAAACCAGTGTGTGTGTAAATGCTTTAATAAACACGAATTGTTCTGTTTTCTTCTTATTCAGCTGAAGTTAGAATCATTGAGACCTGCTTCATCCTATGAGCCTTGTAGGATGTTTGGTCTGAAGGTCACTGGAGATCCAGGAGCCACAGTTGGACTGGTGGCAGTAGACAAAGGAGTCTATGTCCTGAATAACAAGCACCGCCTCACCCAGAAAAAGGCATTTCTTTATAAATTAATTTCCATCTTTGAATAAATGTAAAAGTTGTACAACATAAAAACTTTAAAATTAAAAAAAAAATAGTATGTGTATGGATTACATTGATACATTGTTGAAAAAATTACATGTAAGCGTATTATTGTTTATATCTGTTTGTCAAAACTTTTCTTGGAAGTGTACAGATAAGTCTGTTTAACTTAGACACTGCAACATGGTGGTTTGTGTGTTTGTATTTCTGTGTGAAAATGACTTCCACTTTGTTCAGGTGTGGGACATTGTGGAGAAATATGACACAGGCTGCACCCCGGGTGGAGGAAAGGACAGTATGAATGTGTTCTACGATGCTGGGCTGTTCCAGCACTGCTTCTGGAACTCCCAACAGACAAGGTGACACTATTTGACTCTCTGATTTTTTTGGTTGAGGAGTGAGAAATGTAACTATGGGGAAAATTGTTTTGGATAAAAATTGATGTAGAAGTTTTGTGGTCTTTGTTCTACTGGTCAATAGACAATAGATATTATAATCCTTGCTCCACTTGTAGTGTGAAATAGAATGAGAGGCAATGTTTCTAAAATAGACTACATTCTTCAACCACCTTTGTGTTGAGGTGGAGACAGAAACCTCCACAACAGATATCTTGAGCTCCTAACAAGATTATTTGACATTAGACATTAGTACATTTGTGTTTAAAATTTTAATAAATGAGTTAAATTAAAATGAAAGATTTTTTTAAATTGCATCTTGAAAAATCAAGCGTAGGACAACCTTGTTGAGCTCAGTTCAACATTTTGTCTGTTGCATTTCCAGAACTAAAATGTCCAACCCCCAGCAGACGAAGAAGACGAACCACTATTATGGATGTCACAGCCAAATTAAGTAAGAACCACAGCTCTCAATCACCAGTGATCAAATGTGCAGTCACATTAGGTATTTTATTTTGACTGACTTTATTATTATTTTTTTGTTTTGTTTTCCTTATTTAAAAAATAAACTTGTCATTGTTGGTAGAACAGAACTCCTTCATCATCATTCCTCCTATAACTGCTGTTATTCTCCTCCACAACTCTGTTACTTTGCAGTGAGTCAGTATAAAACCGATCTACAACGTGAGTGTTGCTTTGATGGCATGAGGGAAACCACACTTTCATACACCTGTGAGAGGCGCAGTGAGTACATCGTTGATGGTGCAGAATGTGTTCAGGCCTTCCTGTTAGAGTCAGAGTCAGGGTTAGGTCACTAGTAATTATGGTTAAGGATAGAGTAAATCTGCAGTAAATGAATGTAAGTCAATGCCATGTCCTCTGAAGTCAGGGAAACCAGTGTGTGTGACTGCTTTAACAAATTGTTCTGTTTCCTTCTCATTCAGCTGACATTAGAACCATCGAGACCTGCTTCATCCTATGAGCCTCGTAGGATGTTTGGTCTGAAGGTCACTGGAGATCCAGGAGCCACAGTTGGACTGGTGGCAGTAGACAAAGGAGTCTATGTCCTGAATAACAAGCACCGTCTCACCCAGAAAAAGGCATTTTTTTTAAAAATTAATTTTCATCTTTCAATAAATTTGTTGTACAATAATTTTTTGGTGTAAAATATTAATTGTTTATATCTGTTTGTCAAAACTTGTCTTGGAAGTGTACAGATAAGTCTGTTTAACTTAGACACTGCAACATGGTGGTTTGTGTGTTTGTATTTCTGTGTGAAAATGACTTCCACTCTGTTCAGGTGTGGGACATTGTGGAGAAATATGACACAGGCTGCACCCCGGGTGGAGGAAAGGATGGTATGAATGTGTTCTACGATGCTGGGCTGTTGTTTGAGTCCAGCACTGCTTCTGGAACTCCCAACAGACAAGGTGACACTATTTGACTCTCTGATTTTTTTGGTTGAGGATTGAGAAATGTAACTATGGGGAAGATTGTTTGGGATAAAAATTGATGTAGAAGTTTTGTGGTCTTTGTTCTACTGGTCAATAGACAATAGATATTAGATATTATAATCCTTGTTCCACTTGTAGTGTGAAATAGAATGAGAGGCAATGTTTCTTAAATAGACTACATTCTTCAACCACCTTTGTGTTGAGGTGGAGGCAGAAACCTCCACAACAGATATCTTGAGCTCCTAACAAGATTATTTGACATTAGACATTAGTACATTTGTTACTTATGCTAAAAATTAACCATACAATACATTATATGGTTATACATTAAATTTGTATAAAGTTTAAAAATATTCAATAAATAAGGCATGAAATGAAAGATTTTTTTTTTAAATTTACCTAGCAAAAGACAAGCGTATTACAACATTTTGTCTGTGTTGCATTTCCAGAACTAAAATGTCCAACCCCCAGCAGACGGAGAAGACGATCTGCTATTATGGATGTCACAACCACCTTAAGTAAGAATCACAGCCCTAAATCACCAGTGATCAAATGTGCAGTCACATTAGGTATTTTATTTGTCTGTAGTTGGACATTTTGACTGACTTTTATCTTTTTAAATTCATTTGTTTTCCTTATTTAAAGAATAAATGTGTTATTGTGGGTAGGACAGAACTCCTTCATCATCAACTGCAGCTTTTCTCCTCCACAACTCTGTTACTTTCCAGTGAGTCATTATAAAACTGATCTACAACGTGAATGTTGCTTTGATGGCATGAGGGAAACCACACTTTTATACACCTGTGAGAGGCGCAGTGAGTACATCATTGATGGTGCAGAATGTGTTCAGGCCTTCCTGCACTGTTGCAATGAGATGACACACCAGCGAGCTGAGAAGAAGGAGGACCAACTTCAACTGGCTCGCAGTAAGAGAAGGGTGACAAGGAAGGAGTTGGATATTCATGATTGAACTGACCAAACACTATATTAAACCTTTTTGATGTCTCTCTAGCTGAGGTTGAAGACAACAGTTACATGGACAGTAATGAGATAGGTTCTCGCACCCAGTTTCCAGAAAGTTGGCTGTGGACAGACATCATTCTGCCCCCTTGTCCTCAACACACACCCAACTGGTGAGGCAACACACACACAGATATCCTCACTCATAACACCACTAACATACTAACAATTTACTTTGTTTCAGTGCAACCTCTTCATTAACGAAAAATGTTCGTTTACAAGACTCAATCACAACCTGGCAGTTCACTGGAGTTAGTCTGTCACGAACCCATGGTGAGGAATCAGTGAATATTTTGTTTCTGTTGAATCCATAGACTGTACATTAAAATGGATGTAGTCTTCTGGTGGCAAACCAAATTCCTGTTTTAAAACCTTGAGATTCATGATTTGACCATGACAGTTTTGGCTATTGGACAATACCAGCTGTCAATCACACTGGTGTCCACTCATATGTGACTTTGCTTTTTCATCTATTTTACTCTAAATGGAAACATAATTTACATCATGTTCTATGAAGAAGACCTAAAATTGTTCTCTGAGACCATTAATCCCTGTTTACTGACAGTATAAATCAATAAGTAAGATGTAGGCTCATTTCCCACAGACTTCCACTTAAATTGAGTTTTTTTGCAGCTAGTGGAGTTGATCCTGTTGGTTTCCTGCTACTTCATCTTTCTTCTTAGGCTTCACTTTTCAAACTGGAAGACTATGTCATTTTGTATATATAATCTAAGATTGTACCTGACTTTTCTTGTATCACTTGATTCTCTAACTTCTCCCCCTCTTCTTGAAGGAATCTGTGTTAGTGAACCATTAGAAGTGATTGCCCGGAAGGAATTCTTCATTGACCTTAGACTGCCTTACTCTGCTGTCCGTGGAGAGCAGCTAGAAATTAAGGCAATCCTCCACAACTACAGCCCTGATCTTATCACTGTAAGTCTATGACAGCGATATTTTTCTCATTATGTTTGTAAATCGAAAAGAGTAGAAAAGTTGATATTTGACTGGTTCTCTATAGCCTCTAATAACAATTTAGAGCAATACGTTTATTGTGAAAACTGTAACTATAGTTAATATAAAGAAATGTCCATTCCAGTCAAAGCACTGTAATGACCCCTGTCCCCCTCTGGCCCTGCACCATAGGTGCATACACACAAATACACCCTTAGTCAGTCAGGTCTAATAATATTTCTTGACAGAGCATTAACGTGAAGGAGACAACATACATATGTTACTGTTTCCAAAGAACAATAGGCAGACAACAAAAATCACATAAAAAAAGTTATACACTGCTGCTTTCAATAATCATCCCTTTTTAAGATTGTTATTTGATATTAATGGATATTTACTTTATTGATAATGACTAATAGAACCTGAAACAGTAATAAGAAATATCTGTAAATGTGTCTTAGAGTGAACACACTATTTATTTTGCAGCTCATTCACTCTGTGGCGTCTCGTCATCTTTGATCATATGCTCATAATCCTCTCTCTATTTCTTTCCCAAGGTGCGTGTGGACCTGACTGAGACGGAGCATGTGTGCAGTGCAGCATCTAAACGTACAAGATATCGTCAGGAGGTCAGAGTCGGGCCCACGAGCACACAATCAGTACCCTTCATCATTATCCCCATGAAGGACGGAAAATTCAAAATTCAGGTCAAAGCAGCCGTGAAAGACTCGTCACTCAGTGATGGAGTCATGAAGATGCTGCGGGTGGTGGTAAGAGAAGCAGATACCATATTCAAACTACAGCAGTGTGTTGAAATGTTCTTTAACATTAACAGACAACTTTAACAGATATGTTGTGAATGTACACATGTGTAAGAGTCCAGTGGTATTCAACACCTGCATACAACAGCAAAATGATTTGATTGTTTATGTTCTCATGAGGGGCCACATGGAGGAGTAGTGGTTAGGGCTAAAGACCTGGTTGGAGAAAAGTATCCACACCAGCATATCTGTCCTTAACTTCCTCTCTCTTTTATCTGTTTATAGTTTTTTGAATGAACACTGCAGACCATTTTTGAGAGGGGTACCGAGGCTTTAAAAATTAATTTGCAGCCCACAAATGAAAATGTATTTTGTGACTGAATGGGCTGCACCATTGTTATCTCTAATGTTAGCATAACATTTGACATGTTTTCTAAATGTCTGATGACACATTATGGTCATTTTGTTTTAATTTAATGCAGTTCCTCACATATAGCTTCTTATAAAAATGAGCCTCATTGTGCTTTGCTATAGACCAACATATACAGAAAAGAGTTTATAAATAGTTATGATTATAATGTTTGTGTTGTTTTTTTTCCAGCCTGAAGGTGTACTCATCAAATCTCCACAGATTATAATTCTAGATCCCACACACAAAGTACGCAATGTACTTTTCCATGGCCTCCCTCTCGGGGCGAGAGATGTTGAACAGCTTGCTAGAGGGTAGGGTGGCACCGGGGAGAAGGTCAATGGGGCAGTCATATGGTCTGTGAGGAGGAAGTGAAAGAGCTCGGGACTTGTTAAAAACCTCACCTAAATCGTGATACTCGGGGGGGTACGAGAGTGAGGTCAGGAGGGGTGAGCGGTGAAGGAGTGGGGTGAGAGACAGGTCTGGCTGAGCGTAGACAGTGAGTGTGACAGAAGGTGCTCCAGCCTATAACTGAGGAAGTGGTCCAATCTAAATGAGGATTGTGTAATTTAAGCCAGGGTAACCCTAACACCACGGGAGAGGAAGGTGACTGAATAACAAAGAGGGTGATTAGTTCAAGGTGGTTACCAGAGATAGTTAGGGATACTGGGTCGGTCTGGTGAGTAATAGCAAGGAGTGCTGTACCATCTATGGCGCTAACATGGCGAGGGGGGTCAACAGGAGTCAAGGGAAGGTCGAGTTGTTTAGCAAAGTCAGAGTCAATGAAGCTGTCGTCCGCTCCAGAGTCGACTAATACACTAAGTGAGTGCGGTGTACCCATGTGAGTGATTGTGGCAGGGAGTGTAGTCCTTTGAGAAGAGCGGGACAAGGAATCCGTATTACTCACCAGGATGCTCTTCTCTCCCGGTGAGCCGCCCCTGCGAGGCCTGGAGCCGCACTCGCGACAAAGATGTCCAGAAAGTCCACAGTATAGACATAGTCCGAGTCTGAGTCGTCTCTGCCGTTCATCAGGGGAGAGTCTGGTGGTGCCAAGTTGCATGGGTTCAGGAGGAGGTGAAAAGCGATGATGAGTTGATTCCTGGGCTGCAGTGGAAGGCAATGGGGTTGATGGGTGAGCCTGGAGAGGTCGTGTAGGCTGAGGAGGAGGAAAGACAGTCCGCCGAATCTCCCTACGCTCCCTAGCTCTCTCTCTAATGCGGTTATCTAAGCGAATAGCCAAGCTGATGAGTGCCTCGAGAGAAGCAGGTTCATCCCTAAGGGCGAGCTCATCTCTTAAGTCATCATTTAGCCCCCTAAGAAAAACAGTCTTAAGCGCGGGCTCGTTCCACCCACTCTCTGAGGCCAGAATACGAAAATTTATTGAGTAATCAGCAACGGAATCTTTACCCTGGGTTAGTGTCAGTAGACGGTTTGTAGATAAGGTGTCCTTAAATGGGGTGTCAAAAACCCGTACCATCTCCCAATGTAATAAATCAAATGAATGTACTATAGGAGAGTTAGCCTCCCAGAGTGAATGCAGCCACTGAGCCGCCCTGCCTCTAACCAGATTATTGATATAAGCTAAGCGGGAGCTATCAGATCCAAACAAGCTTGGCTGTAAATCAAAAACTAACTTGCATTGCCTAAGTAGCACTCCGGCGTAGGAATCGGGGTCTCCCGCTGAGGAGAAGGCGAGGTCGCAGCTCTGTCCGGTGAGGCGGGGAGTGGAGTGTGTGCAGCAGGAGCGGCGGAGGCTGTTCCAAGCAGGCGAGAGATGTCAGACACGCTGGAATTAAGCGTCTGGATAGCGCTCATAATGTCATTTAAGGTCCGCTCGTGGCGAGTCACAGCCGCGGACTGGTCTGTGAGCGTCTGCCTCAGTCTTTCTATCTCTGCCGGGTCCATGTTTCTAATTTGGTCAGCGCGTACTGTGACGATTCGCGAGAATCGTAAAAGAGGAAGAACTAATGGAGGACCCAAAAAGGCAGGGACTAAGGAATAAAACTGAAACGATTTATTTACATACAAAAACTAAGGAAACCAGTCACTAGAAACAAAAAACGCTGAGGCTGGCCGGCTGGCGAGGCTGAGCTCAGGAAATCACGAGAGTCTGAGGAAAAAAGGAAACGGAGGATCAGAACAATAAAGTACGACAAAAAACGAGACACTAGAGTAAAGCAGATTCGGACTTGACGTGAGTTACCCAACGATGCAAACATGACGCGCTGACGAGGAGGAAACAGGAAATCCAGGTTTATAAAGGCAGGTCCTGATGAGGAGATTAGGCGCAGCTGTGTTGATCACTCAGCCTGCCCAGCCGTGTTACCAGCCTCCAAAAAAGCACACGTTAAACACATCACACCAACAGGAAGTACAACAACAATAAAATACATGAAAAGGTAAGGCAACCCCCAGCCAGGAGACTGATCATGACATTCATACATTGACTGCCATCACTTTATAGTCATTCTGTGTTGTGTAACTGACTTAAAATGACCCCAAACTTGCCTGTTTCTTCCTCCAGGAGGTAAACAAGAAGAAATCCTCAACAGTGGAATTCCAAAGAAAGACTGGGTTCCTAACACACCTACAAGCACACAGATCTCTGTGACAGGTGGGATATCTCATTCTGCATATTAAACGTTACAGGCTTAACTTAACATATATGTATGATGCATGGACTGATGGCACTTGGTAAAAAGGATTGTGTTTTGTTTGCATCCAGGCTACAAGAATCAGCTTGCCTTCCGTAAACAAGATGGATCTTTTGCAGTGTGGGCCAAGCGCAAAAGTAGCACCTGGTGAGGCATCAAAACATAATTGAGCTCATACATAAATGTTTGCACATCCTTGTCTATCTCTGACTGTGTGAGGATGAGTGTATGTTTTATGTGTTTCATGTAACTTAACAGTCACCCCCTCTCCTCTCTCTTAAAGGCTCACAGCTTATGTGGTCAAGGTGTTTGCCATGGCCAACAATCTGGTGGCAGTGCAGAACAATGTGATCTGTGACGCTGTCAAGTTTCTGATTCTCAATACACAGCAACCTGATGGAGTGTTCAAAGAAGTTGGAAGGGTGTACCACGGAGAGATGACTGTGCGTGCACTCTTTCCAGTAACATCATAAAGAACAAAGAGAAAGCTAATTGAGATGAAAGAAAGAATTTCTCCTTCACACATTCAAATAAAAACAATTTCTGTCTGCATGTGTGTGTGTGTAGGGTAAAGTGCAAGGCTCAGATTCAGATGCCTCCATGACGGCCTTCTGCCTCGTCGCCATGCAGGAGTCACGCCAACTATGTGCTGACACAGTTAGTGTGAGTAGCTCACCAGCATGCTTTGCATTGCACCTCATTTATTACATCCCATACTCACTCCACATAAGTGATGGACCAAGCAGAGTCCTGTGCACATAGATCAAACATGATATGAAATAAATTAAAGCTGGACTGACCTGCTGTTTACTTTTAATTTGGCTAACACTAAATTAGAAAATAGTCAGTTGAGTGTTTTGGAATGTTTGAGAAACAGCTATTTGCTTTTTTTCTGTCAAGTGAGCATTTGACAGTTATGCCATTAACAGGCAGATAGATTTTCCTTGCATTTATAGCCAGATTTTCTTTGTTATGTTTTATTTAATTTAGGTGCTAGCCTGGACTGTATATTGAGTTTCTTTTTTCCTGCTTTAGATACAGACCCGTGGTGCAATTATGGCCTTTTAATTAAGTTTGACTTTAATCAGAATTTTTGACTTTTGCTATAAACTGCCACTAACTTCAATTTGACGCACTCTAATTGGCATTACTTAGTTGTAACTGCATTTGTCTGGACCATGATGACAGATTCAAGGTGACGTGGTTTCATTTTTAAATATATATATATCTAGAGCTTACAGCTACAGACACCCCTCTGACACAATACATAATAATTATACAATAATGATGTCATTGATGGTACTCATTACTCACTCTAGAGATACAGAGAAGAACATTCAGGTTTATCAATGGATTACTGTATCTCATCCTGTCATGTTTGCACCACATACCTGATGTTTATCTGTTCTTCTGTCACACTTATTCCTCCCATCATTTTTCTCTCTCTTGCTTTCCTGATGTCCAGAGTCTGCCTGGAAGTATTGACAAAGCTGTGGCCTACCTGGAGAAACGTTTGCCCCGCCTCACCAACCCATATGCTGTAGCCATGTCATCATATGCCCTGGCCAATCAAAACAAACTGAACAGAGAGATCCTCTACAATTTTGCTTCCCCAGGTGCAGTTACAGTTTTCCAACACAGGGGGGAAATAATTCACATTAAAGAATAATTGTTATCATTTAATTAGTCTGATACATTAATGTGGTGGATATTATGTGAGGATTAAATATTAGAGGTCTCTGTCCTCCTCAATTCAATGGGAATTCAGTTTACATACATTCTTTCTTAAATATGAACATGCTTTTATACTAAAAAACAAATATCTGATTTGGCCTTTAAAATCCTTCCTCAATTGAACTCTTGTGTCTGCAGGTCTGAACGTGAGATGAAATATTCCATATCAGATGACATTTGGCACAAGTTCTGCCCCATAATAAAAAGTTATTTGCCTGTGTTTTTCTTACAGATTTGTCCCACTGGAATGTACCTAAAGGACATGTTTATACGCTGGAGGCCACAGCTTATGCTCTTCTTGCTCTGGTCAGGACCAAGGTGAGCCTCAGAAAGTTCATTACGGGTCCAGAATCTATGAGCATTTTTCCACTAGAACTCCCTCCATATGTTGCATTAGTGACTTCATGAGCATCTAAAGCTGTATTTTCCTAAACCTTCTCACTGATCTCTAGTTCAAGCTCCACCTCCCATTTTGTTTTGTGTGTTTTCTTGATTCCCTCTTGACAATACTTAACATAAAGTGAACATTATTCTCTTTGTATGCGACCCACCTTGAATGTTTATCATGAATTGCTCAGGAGGGAGTGGGTTGTTTTATACAGATTTAAAGGTCACAATGATGGTTTGGTTCATTTTCTAAACATTTCTACAGACCTTTATATGGTGTGCTTCAAACCTTTTCTCACCTTCTGTTAATAAAGGCCTTTGAAGATGCTAGACCTATTGTGAGATGGTTCAATGAACAGCAGAAGATAGGTGGAGGCTATGGCTCAACTCAGGTAACAGGACATTCCAACTCGACCTCCAGCTTTTTTTTTTTTTTTTTTTTTACAAAACCTGTCAGTCTATGGACGTTTTATTTCTTCTTGTTTTCTCCTGCTTGTTGTTTTCTGTCCAGGCTACTATGATAGTGTACCAGGCTGTAGCAGAATACTGGGTGAATGCTAAAGAACCAGAGTATGATCTGAATGTGGACATCCATTTGCCTGGCAGGGCCAAGCCAGAGAAGATCAACTTCAACAGGAGAAACCAACACACTACTAGAATATTTAAAGTGAGTATGCACAGACTCAGTCAGTGGCTGTCATCAATGTTGTATTTGTCCATTTATTTCCTCTAATGATCTGTGTTTTCATTTGTTATTTTGATCCTCACAGTTCAATGGTATAAACCAGGATGTTAAAGTGACTGCGACAGGAAGTGGAGAAGCAACACTGCAGGTCAAAAAAGCATATTTCAACCATGTATGAATTCATGCTATCGTGATAAGTGTCCATGCAATATAAAAATGCACTTTGTTCTTGTATAACAGATGGTGTCACAGTATTACGCTCTGCCGATGGAAAAAGAGAGTGACTGTCAGAAGTTTAACATGACAGTGGAGCTCATCCCAGGTAATTTGATTCCTCCTGCCTCTGTATTTTTTTCCTGCCATTTGTAAATTATTTATTTGTAATAAGAACTTTTCTGCAGTGACAAAATACTACATGCTCATCTCGTTTCTTTTTCAGATCTATGAGGACGAGAAGATTTACAAACTGAGAATAGAAGTTTTGTAAGTACAGCAAAGAAATGATGCTGCTTTAAAAGGTCCAGTACATAACATTAAAGAGGGTTCATTACTAGAAATTGAATATACTACCTATAAGTATGTTTGTATAAGCACTTTAAAATAAAAATAGCTTTTTTGTAGCCTTAGAATAAGCCTTTTATACTGTGTGTACTTAAGGCAGAGGCCTTGCTCTACAGAGTCCACCATCTTGTGCCACTATGTTTTAACAGCAGCCTTAACTGACTTATTTTCACATTTAAGAATGGGAGCTCGGTTAAACAGTTGTGAATGACTTCCCCCACATAGAGCCAATGATTAACCCAAGTACAAAAAGAAAGGGGGGAAAAAAGCAAAGGAAAAATGGCGCTTTTCCTTTATACAGTTCTAGCACGACTCAGCTCTGCTCGGTTTGGTATCAGGCACAAAACTGCTGCGACGTAGTTTTATGCACGACAAACACTCAAACTAGTGACGAGTAAAGCACTTCTTTTCTGTGTTCTGAACCATTAGAATTAGTTAACTAAACTAACTAGATTAGTTCAGTACTTCCTGCATGACCAGACTCAGCAGTGCTGTCACTAAATACACCAAACTACTCTGTTAAATATTTTAGAAAGATTTTAGAAATTCCCTTGTGACGACACTCACTGACCAGCAGTCTGTTGATGTCACATTTTAGTATGAGCTCAGCTCGCTTCAAAACCTCACCAGAGCTGGTACCACAAAAAGTACCAGGTACCAGGTACTATCCCTAAAATTGTAAAATGGTAAAGCACCAAAAGTGAGCGAATTTAAAGATTTGTGAATGAGTGTTTACATTCTGCATAAACAGAGGGAAACACTAGGATGGTTCATGATTCTCAATGGACACTCACCTCTCCCACAGAAGAATTGTACAAAAGGGGAGAGGTGGGGAAACCAGAAAGCATTTATAGCAGGGACACAGAAGAAGAAATTAAAGAGGAGGAGCTCCAAGTTACACACACAGTTCACACACATCTGATCTGGAGGCACTTTCCTGTCAGGCAACAACACATTTTGTGTAATTATATACATTTGATTAACACATATTGACCCGGTTACATTCACCCCTGCAGAATTACACAAAATTCCAAAACAAAACTAAAACAAAACCTGCCCAAAACCACAAGGAAACACAGCCCAAAGCAAACTAACCCACACAGTGGGATAAAATCAGCAATATCAGCTACCCTAAGAAAAAGGTTAAGAGACCAGAGACCTGCTTGGCGCCTAGCAAAATCCCAGAATACTCCATAGACAAAATGAGGTGCCTTTTACACCACACAATTAGGCCATACAAAATGGGCATTATCACAAAATAAACATTTCCATCAAAAAAGAAATCACAATGTTGGCTCAACATACATCACATAGGAACCCTCATAGAACAGTTGAACACAGTAACCAGAATCACACATGAATGACAGAGGACTGAACCTGTTCGACACCAAGAAGTGTTTCAACCTGAGTCATTGACTCAATCAAACGACACACTGGCCTAATGACTCTACCAAAACGTGAAATAAGTTTCTGACCAATGTCAGATTCTCCGAGGCCAGTAGGATCAACAGGCGGAGGGTGTGAGTGCAAGGAAGAGGAAGGAGAGGCACCCAACCCACCAAGGACAGAAGAGGACGTCTCAGGCAGAGGTGAAATATCTGAAATCAGGTCTGTGTCTGTGGGGAACTGTTGGACCCATGATGCTGTACGGTCCTCAGCACACTCACTCAAACAGGCCAGTGGATCAGCAAGAGAGGTCACAACTGTTGCAGCTCCAGTGTCCACAGCCAACACCTCAGGTTCATGTACATTAATGGTCGAGGGGCCACTGATTATGCTGGCAGCTCGGTTGGTAACATCGTAATCCAGAGACACATCTAAAGGTAAAAAGTTCACCTGAAGGAGCAGATTGCGGTGCACCACTCGCTCATGGCCATCCCGATCCCTGATCCGGTAGACATGAAGAGCTGGTTTAGAGTCCACAACTGTATAAACGACAGGCTCCCACTTGTCAGAAAGCTTCCGCTTACCACGGATCCCCTTGTTAGCCACTAGCACCTGGTCACCCAGTGCAAGAGGCAGACCTTTAGACCTTTTGTTGTACTGGTCAGCCTGGTGTTTCTGCTCCACCGCACTGTTTTTCTGGGCCAGGAGCATGGCAGTGCGCAAATCGTCCAAAAGTGTCTTCACATAGGTGTTATAGTCACAAACGGTGTCGTCATGAAGGACATTCCGGAACATGAGGTCAACAGGCAGTCTGGGAACCCGCCCGAACATCAAATAGAATGGTGCAAATCCCGTGGTTTCATGGGCAGTACAGTTGTATACAAAAGTCATGGACTGGATCATCTGTGGCCATTTATGTTTTGCTCTTGGGGGGAGAGATCTCAACATTTTGCCAAGGGTGCGGTTAAATCTCTCTGTAGTTCCATTCCCCATGGGATGGTAGGGCGATGTCCGAGATTTACCAACACCGCTCAACTCCAGGAGCTCAGCAAACAACTCGCTCTCAAAGGTTGCTCCCTGATCTGAGTGGATACGCTGAGCAAAGCCATACACACAGAAGAATTCATCCCAAAGCTTCTTAGCCACTCTCTTAGCGGTCTGGTCTTGGCATGGGAATGCATGTGCCAATTTTGTGAAATGATCAGTGATCACGAGAACGTTCACAGACTTGTTATTTCTGTCCTCAGCTGACCAGAAATCAATGCACACCAGTTCCAATGGAGCACTAGTTCTTATGTTCTCTAAGGGGGCTCTTGCAGCTGGCTCTGGTGTTTTGCTGAGAATACATCTATGACAGGTCCTCACATGATTGCGCACATCCTTCTCCATGTCATACCAGAAGAAACGCTGACGAGCTAAGGAGAGTGTGCGTGGTTGACCTTGATGGCCAGCATGGTCATGAACACCAGCCAGCACCCCCGATTTCAAGGAATCAGGAACGACAAACTGGAATCTTTTGTGTCTCATCAGTGGATCTTTTACCACTCTGTAGAGAATGCCATCAAGAAAGGCAAGTTTGTCCCACTGCTTCAGAATCCTCAGCGTTTGCCGACCCTCATGACAGCGCTCACGTCTGGAAGGTCTACGCTTCCACTCAACATAATGCGCAACCCTGGAGATGACGGGGTCCAGCTTCTGCTGAGACAGGAGATCAGCTTGAGACAAGGCAGGGAAAACATCATGGCCAGGTGTTGCCAGTGTCGTCAGGTGATCAGCCATAGACATAGCACGTTGTCTCGGACCAAAATCCCAGTCACTAAGTGACGACAAAAGAGATGAGACATCATCATCTGTCAAAGAGACATCAACAGCACCTGTGACAGGTGGGCCGTCCAACGACTGGGGCAGGCAGGTCAAACGGAAAGCATCCTGGACACCGCTATCCTTCACACCACAAACTTGCCCCAGCAGCTCAGCATATGGCTCTGACAAGAGTCGCTGAGCCACAGGCTTCACAAATGGGTCCCTACTCAGGGCATCTGCCACAACATTCAGTCTGCCAGGAACATACTTCAACTCGAAAGAGTATGGGGCGAGCTTGGAGACCCAGCGTTGTTCACAGGCATCAAGCTTTGGCTTGGTCAAGATGTAAGTGAGAGGATTATTGTCAGTCCAAACAGTGAATTTATGACCCTTGAGCCAATGACTGAATTTATCGCACACGGCCCATTTCAAGGCCAAAAATTCAAGCCTGTGTGCAGGATATCTGGCTTGGCTGCGGCTGAGAGACTTGCTGGCAAAGGCTATGGGTCTTGCTCTCTCCTCACCAGCTGGAACCTGAGACAACACAGCACCCAGACCCTCTGTGGAAGCATCGGTGGAAAGGATGAATGGCCTCTCAAAATCAGGATGTGCCAGCACCACACAGTTAACGAGAGCACTTTTGAGTCCCTCAAATGCTTTGTCACAGGCTGGAGTCCAATCATGAGGAGTCAACTCTCGGAAAGTTCCAGCTCTCCCACGACCATGGAGGCCTTTAATTTTCCTCTTTTGGCCTGCAGTCAAAGCATAGAGTGGCTTAGCAATCCGCGAACATCCTGGGATGAAATGTTGGTAAAACATCACCATGCCAACGAATGACCTCACTTTCTTTCGGGATGGAGTAAGTCCATCGGCATCCATGAGATCTTCCTTTTGGAAGCCAGTAATGACCCTCACTTTTTCCTGGTCAACTGAAACACCATCAGCATCCACCACATGACCCAGGAACCTTACAGACCGTCTGAGAAAGTGACACTTTTTCTGTGCAAGCTTCAGATTGCTGGCCCTCAGACGAGAGAAAACGACTTCAAGACGTTTTAGGGCCTCTTCTTCTGAAGGTGCAAATACCAGCAAGTCATCAAGGTAACAAAGAAGACTGGAAAAGTTCATGTCACCAAAGATGCTGAGCATCATTCGCATAAAGGAGGCCGGACTGTTGCATAGCCCCTGAGGAAGTCTGTTGTACTCATAAAGGCCAAGCGGCATAGTGAAGGCTGTGTATCGCTTGTCAGACTCATGAAGGGGGATGTTGTAAAATCCTGATGTGAGATCCATGGTATTGAAAAGGGCGTTTCCACCAAGGGCAGCAAGACAGTCAGACTGATGGGGTAAAGGGTGGGCATCCTTTACAGTCTTGGCGTTAAGCCAACGGAAGTCAGTGCAGATCCTCAAGTCCCCTGATTTTTTCCAAACCATTACCAATGGTGAGGCATAGTCACTGATGGACTTGCTGATGATACCCTTCATCTCCATTTCTGACAACACCTCTCTCAGCTTCTGATAGTGTGCTGGGGGAACACGGCGAAAGGGCAGTCGAAAGGGGCGATCATCAGTGAGGTGAATACGGTGGACAAACTCCTTGGCTTCACCACAGTCCAGCTTGTCTTTGGAGAAGACATCTTGATAGGATAACACCAGCTCAGCCAGCTTTTTCTTCCACTCATCCGACACCTCACAGCAACTGATGTCTAGATCTGCTAACCCACAGTCATTAAGCTGTTGCAACATGTCAGGTGCCGCACCTAATGACGGAACAGGTGTGGACAGTTGGTCATTCTGAGATTTGCACAGCCCTTGAACAATGGGAACATCCTCAACAGCAACACAGGTGAACACATCAGCAATTTTGGCATTGCGCGGCAGTGTCACTGGGCACGGTGTGGGGTTGAGAACCTTCATTGGGACCCAATGATCCCCCCACATGGGTGTTATGACCCGCCCCACCATGATGTTCTTAGGAGTGGAACGGGTGGATGAAGGCTCAACCATGACAGTGCTCCCTGGTGACACAGGAGCAGATGGTGGCAGTTTCCCCCACACCACATATTCTGTCTGTGGCAGCAAAGTGACAGCTTGTCGCAACTTTACTGTGCCAACCTTGTCTGGCATCTCGGGGCCTGACCAACGGGAAATACAAGTCAACAGTTGGAGAAATTGTTCACATTCCTGGTCAGTGTTGCTTGAGGAAACAAGCTCCCAGTACTTTTTGTCTGACTTCATCTTTTGAATGATGGGACGGAGTACATTGCTCCCAATGATAAGTTCGTCTCTCTGCCCTGGCACTACAAACGTTGGCACAACAAACCTAGACCCATAAATCTCAATGTCCAAATCATAGATACATTTAGGGTGTGTGAGAAGGCCCCCACATCCGATGAGCACCACACTCCCTGGTACAGGCTGAGGAGTCAAAACAACACCAGCAGCTTTAAGCTCAGACTCTGCTACTTCACTAAGTGTGCATGACATGCTCCCTGAATCAAGCATCCCTCTCAAATTACACTGACCACTGATTGAAACTGGAGCATAAAACAACTCACTTGCTCCTTCAACTCTATGTGACCCCACAAGGATCACTGTCTTGTCAGCAGGATATGTATTGCAACAGTTCATGTACACAGACTGAGGATCTGGTGCACTGGTGAGGGTGTCCTGAACACTGCCCATGCCGCCCCTCTCATCACATGGGCTAGCTAGTTTAAAGTGGGCGAAGGGAAAGAGGGCGTTGGAGCGGCTGGATTACTTGAAGTTTGTGGGCACTCACGCTTCATATGACCAGGGCTGTAACAGTTAAGACACAGCCTGTACAGTCTACAGTGTACATGGGTTGTGTGTTCTCCTGAGCCACAAACTTTGCATGACGTGTGCCGAGCACTCTTCTGGCCACGGGAAGTGCTAGGCTGGTGGTTTCGCCTTTGACCAGTAGAAAGGGAAGCAGTACATAAGGAGAGAACTTTGTCAAACATAGCCACCATCTGTTGAGCGCAGAGATCAGCTGCTGGAGTTCCAGAAGCACTGGGAGACCTGATAGCAGCATGCATAGGAGGCAAGGAGCATGAAGTGGAAGGCAGTCGCAAATTCACAGCTCCAACAGGTGACTCAGGCTGGCCAATGGCTGCAGCGGATGAGAGGGACGGTGTAGGGTGAGATGTCGTCTCACATGTCACTGGGACAGGCACCGGAACAGCTCGGCAGCAGGTGACATCAACAGGACCCTGACCTGGGGCAGAAACACATCTTGCATTTTGTGAGTGAACCACATTTATTCTTGTTTTCCTCACATGACTATCCAACCGGTCCTGGACCTCAGTTGCAGTCCATTTCTCAGGAGCCTTCAGTTGAAATGACAAAGCAAGACTTGGATCAGGACAATGATTAATAAACATCATGACAACTTCTGCACTGGGGTCCTCCACCATCTTGCCCCGCCTGCGAAGACACTCGTCAGCAGCATCAATAGACTTGTTCAGGCGGATCCAGTAATCCATGGCATCCTCACCAGCTCGTGGAACAGTGCCGTAAAAGTCTTTCATGGGCAGGCTGGAGAATGTCAGCTCACTGAAGTTGCACTTCAGTATGTCAAATACAGCAGTCAGCATCTCAGTCCCATTTAATTCAGGGCGGCTGCGTAGTGACACCTTGACCACATCTCTAGCTTTGCCAGTCAACCTTGACATTATTAGGTCAAACATTTCTGCAGGTGTTTTACAGTCCATTCTTGATAGGTAACACCTCATCATATCCTCCCATTCATGAATGGAGAATGCATCTGAGAGGTCACCTTTAAAGTAAGGCGGTGCCTTAGTGTCTGACTGAACAACAACTTTCAGCTGTGACTGATCGTGGCGAAGGGAAGGCTGGCTCTCAGGAGACTGTGGTTGGCTGCGGCAGGGTTGGTGCAAGGTGTTGAGATTCGCTGTGATACTATCACCAATCTGTTTTGCCAAATCAGTAATTATGTTACCCAGTGCCTCAGTAGAGATAACCTGGGTTGGCTGGGAATGAGTATTAGCAATAGGCGTGGAGCTAGCCGCAGGGAGTAATGGTTGGTGCAACACTGACTGGTCTGCTGTGTAGTCATTACCAGGTGGCCTTTGCCTACCCCTACCAAAACACAATGAAGCAGTGTGCCGACCTCTACCCACACCAAAAGTGGCAAAACTCCCAACATCATCTAATTCAGACATTGCAATAATGGTGTTTTTTATACTTTTCTGATATCCAAAGTCAAATAACACTGAATAACCCAGGTCAACCTATCCAGAAAGCCAAAAGCACATCACAAAAAGAAATGTAAAAGGATATTACTAAGGGTCATTAACCCAGCAATGTACAGCAAACAAGAAAAACACAGCAAAGAAACAAATACTCATCCATTGTGACCTATCATAAGGCAAAATAGCCTGGCAAATGTTAGGCACCAAATCTCCTCAACTGGAAATCTGAGCTGAATAATGAGGAATAGAAACAATATAATGATGCAAATGCAGAAAAATGCATACACAATATAGCAATAACTCTCCTGCACAATTAAATTTACCACGTGACTACACGACAGAAACACCTGCCAGACAAAGCGCAGGGCTCCTCTCCGATGACGCAGTTGACAGCGGGAGCTGGCGAGGGCCGGAGCTGGAGCGAAGAGCAGCGGAGTCGGCTGCAGAATCCCGCTGCGCAGGTGATCGCTGGTCCGCGATGTGACGGGTCTAACGGCACCAAGTGTGACCGGTGTACTTCTGCGTTGTGCTTGTTGTATCAATGCGGTGACACCAGGACCTCTTTGGAGGCGATCTCCGTTTATTCTCTCTCCTCTCTCTCCTCTCCTCTCCCACAGAAGAATTGTACAAAAGGGCGTATGTAAGAAAACATTTGCCACATATTGAACAAAACATACCTAACAACATGAACAAGGGGAACCTCC
>JAFBJR010000214.1:2183479-2200427 GCA_016785285.1 Brachirus orientalis | reverse complement strand
ACTGAATTAAGGTGACGAAAACACTGTAAAAATGTACTGAATTAAGGTGACGAAAACACTGTAAAAATGTACTAAAGTAAGGTATCAAACATACTATAAAATGTACTGAATTAAGGTGTCGAAAAATTGTAAGAAACTTGCAGAATTAAAGTGTCAAAAACATTGTAAAAATGTACTGAATTAAGGTGTCGAAAACACTGTAAAAATGTACTAAAGTATCAAACATACTATAAAATGTACTGAATTAAGGTGTCGAAAAATTGTAAAAACTTGCAGAATTAAAGTGTAAAAAACATTGTAAAAATGTACTGAATTAAGGTGACGAAAACAGTGTCAAAACGTACTGAATTAAGGTGTCAAAAACACTGTAGAAACTTGCAGAATTAAGGTGTCAAAAACATTGTAAAAACTTGCACAATTTAAGTGTCGAAAACATTGTTAAAGAATCAACGCAAGGTGCCAAAATCAGGTAAAAATGTACTGAATTAAGGTGTCAAAAATATTGTAAACATGTACTGAATTAAGGTGTCAAAAACATTGTAAAAATGTACTCAATGAAGGTGTCAAAATGTACTGAATTAAGGTGTCGAAAACACTGTAAAAATGTACTAAAGTAAGGTATCAAACATACTATAAAATGTACTGAATTAAGGTGTCGAAAACATTGTAAAACCTTGCAGAATTGAAGTGTCAAAAACATTGTTAAAGAATCAACGCAAGGTACCAAAATCAGGTAAAAATATACTGAGTTAAGGTGTCAAAAAATGTAAAAATGTACTGAATTAAGGTATTGAAAATATTGTACAATGTAGAAAATTAAGGTGTCAAAAACACTGTAAAAAAGTCAACCTAAGGTGTCAAAATCATGTCAAAAATACTGTAAAAAAGTTGTAAAGTAAGGTGTCATAACAGTAAAAATGTACTGAATTAAGGTGTCAAAAACATTGTAAAAAAAAAAAGTCAACATAAGGTGTCAAAAAACATTGTAAAAATGTACTGAAAATATTGTACAATGTACAAAATTAAGGTGTCAAAACATTGTAAAAATTTGCAGAATTAAGGTGTCAAAAACACTGTTAAAAAAGTCAACATAAGGTGTCAAAATCATTGTTAAAAAAAGTTAACATTTGTTGAAAACATTGTAAAATAAAATGCCAAAAATACTGTAAAAAAGCTATTAATTAAGGTGTCATAACAGTAAAACTGTACTGAATTAAGGTGTCGAAAACACTAAAAACTTGCAGAATTAAGGTGTCAAAAACATAAAAAAGTCAACATAAGGTGTTGAAAACATTGTAAAAATGTTGTAAAATAACATGTCGAAAACATTGTTAAAATGTACTGAATTAAGGTGTCGAAAACACTAAAAACTTGCAGAATTAAGGTGTCAAAAACATTGTAAAGAAGTTAACATTAGGTGTCGAAAAAGGTAAATAAATCAACGTAAGGCGTCAAATTCTTAAAAAGTCAAAGCATGGTGTCGTAAACATTGTAAAAACAGTAGAGTGAGATTTCAGAAACAACGTAAAATTTGCAGTTGTATAACAAAAACAACGTAAAAACAAGTCAAATATGTCAGTAAATTTGTGACATTTTTAACACTAAAGTCAAAAGCCTAGAGTCTAAAATGGTGGAAACATGGCCGACATGTGCAGCTGAGGAGTGCACCACCTTGGGGTTGACGATGATCTCCAGGTCCATGTTGTTCTTCTCCTGCAGTCTCTTAATGGCCGGCAGTGAGATCCACAGGTTGTTGGTGTTGAAGATCTTGAACTTGGTGACGGACTTAAACTCGTCCACGTGAGCCTTCGGTACTTGTGCGATCTCCAGCAGCCTCAGATGATCTTCGTACTGGATCAGCGTCCCGCCCTGCACGGAGGAAACAGGAAGCACTGAGAGGACGCCGACAGACTGGACGAGTAAACTCTGTCGTTGCGTTAGCCGTGCTGACCTTGACGTCGGCTCTGGTCTTGTCAGTGACCTCCATGATGAACTCGCAGCGTTTTTCCGCTGGCTGACTCATCAGGTGGTGGAGGATGAAGAGGTCGACGGTGGCGCCCAAGTTGTCAATGTTGGACACAAAGATGTACTCCTTCCCCTCTGAGATAAGTCGGTCCAGCAGCCCCGAGTTGTGGAAGCTAGCGTAGATGTCACCGTGACCTGGAGGGTACCACGCCTCCGTGTTGTCGCCGCTCATTACCAGGGTTTTGGCGACAGGCAGCAGAGACTCTTTATTGATTCTTGGATACCTGCGAGAGGAAAACGGTTTCAACACTGGTTCCGTTTTATCACATGGTCTCTATTTTGTCCCAGATTTTTATTTGAATTTCTCAATTTTTAAGACAAAAAAAAATTTCCTCTGAGGATCACGGATATTTCTGGTTGAAGGTGTGTGTCCAAAAGACACGCCAAAGTCCATAGAGAAAATCAGTGATTTTAGCTCACAGGGACACAGGAGCTGCTGGTCTACTGCTGCCTCGTGTGGTCACTTTGTGTCACTGAGGTAAATCTGAACAAAGGATTTCAAATGCCGAATTTACAAATTGACACACGTGAATTTACTGATGGAGGCAGCAGTGGATCAAAAATTCCTGTGTCCCTGTGAGCTAAAATCACTGATTTTCTCTATGGACTTTGGTGTGGGAGAGTGAGTGGTTTACAAACCAGTTTCCTGTTGGAAAACAGTAAGATGAAGACATTAACATGTTCTGAAGATATTGTAGACTTAAACTGATTTTATTGTCAAGTGACTAAAATCTGCCCTAATGAGGCAGAACCTTAATTTCCGAGGAACTGGTTAAGTTTAGGACTAAGGTTTAAAAATATGGTTAGACATTAACTGGTCATGGTTAATGTACTTGGGTTGTATGTGTGTGTGTGTCTCACCTGCTCTGGTTGAATGTGTGTATATTGACTCTATGGTGTTTATATTTCTGCAGGATTTTCTTCGTGTCCTCGTCCGTGTTGAACGAGTTCATCAGAACCAGCGGAACGTCGGCATTGAAGGTTTTGTTCAGATGCTGGAGGAGAAGAGAAAACCAAACAAGCAAGTGAGTTAAGCTCAGCTGTCAGAGGTTCAAACCCTTCAGTCGCTGCGTCTCTACCTCGATCTGCTGCACCGTCAGGTCCAGGAAGGTGTTCTCGTTGCGGACGCTGATCAGACTCTTGGGGCCTTTGCAGCCCATGCTGGTCCCCAGACCACCATTAAGTTTTACCACGGCCAGTTTGTTGAGGCTGGCGGCGATGTTGTCGGGGAGACCCTTGGCCTTGATCTTCTCGTAGGGCTGGATCTGAAGAGACATAGCATCAAACGCTGGTATAAGTGCAAGTAAAGAGAGACAAAAATCTGTTACTAACCTAGTTGACAAATTTGAATGATCAGCATGAGTAGCGTGAGTCGACGCCGTCTTTGTAGCCTCCTGACTCAGACGGCGATATAAACTCAACTAAATCCAACACTCATTGTGTTTAAACTGTGACTGTAATGATGAATCAATTTGATGAAGTTTTTTCTTCTTAAATGTGAATTTCTGGCTTCTTTTCTCCATACAACAAAGAAATCCTTAAGCGTGAACCATTTTGGTTTGCGGACAAAGACAAATCCACAAGTTCTGACATGTTATGAACTAAACAACTTATCGATTAATCAAGAAAATTGTTAATTGAAGCCCTACTTACAACTACATTTATAACTTTAGCTACAATGACTAGCGATGGTAAAAACAACTGTTTTACCATCGCAAGTGCACAGCTCCAAAAAAATGCTAGCAAGCTGTGCTACAGTGAACTCAAACATAAATATCATTAGCAGTGCCAAATGTCTAGCCAGAAGATAGCAAGTCACGGAAAATGTCAGAGAAAGTGCAGCCAATTCACATTTCCACAACAATCTCGGTATATGTTGTCATATTTTCAGATGTTCACAAATACAGACATAGGAAACACATGAGCCAACTTCATAAAAACAGCTCATTGTTACACATAATCGCCCGACGCCGGCAGCTTTGTCAGCATTAGGACAATGTTTGTAATGAGGAAATTCTAACAAACTGTCAAGTGCAACTCGATCTGATCCACAGCATCAGATGACCTGTGACCTTTAATGACATGGATGATGCGTGTGTCATTATATTATCTACACCTAAACAGCTGTGTGTGGCTGTGCGTGTTTGACTTCTCTAAAACAAGACTTTGAATGCTGCAGGGGTCAAACTATTCTTAGTGCTAACCTTCAGTCAGACGGGTATTCTTGGAAACTGTGTGTGTAGCTGCTATTCCTTATGTTGTGGGGACCTAAATCTGTTCACACAGTCACAATATGGGGACTTGTCTTCCTTATGGGGACAAAAATCAAGCTCCCACAACATTAATGACTCCATTTTAAGGTGAAGAAATGTTTTAAAGTTAGGCTGAGGTTAGGGTTAGGGCACTAGTAATTATGGTAAAGGTTAATGTAAGCCAACATAAATGTCCTCTGAAGCCATTGAAACCAGTGTGTGTGTGTGAAATGTCACCATGCCGACAGTCAGATCTGATTTCTTTCACTTGATGTTCATCTCTGTTCTGTTGTAGCTAAATAAATCATTCAAACCAAGAAGACTAGTGAGCCTAGCTTAGCACAAACAAAGGAAGTGGGAGGTTGGGGTGCTGGCTTCAGAACCACCTTTACTTTACACGTTAGTGAACCAGACCAGGAGTCTTTATGGAGTCTTAAATATAAATCAGGTCACGTGTTGTTGTCACGGCGTCAGTATGAACGCTGACCTTGCAGGACGGCACAAACGACTGTCACATGAAACTCGGAGGTGTGGTGAGGAGTGTGACTGGAGAGACACGTGACGCTTACCGCATCCTCTGGTGGCCTGTTGATCTTGGGCCACTTGACTGCAGGACCTTTGACCTGGAGGAATCGGTGGAAGAGGTTCTTGAAGCCTTCAAAGTCTTTCCTGGAGATCTGAAACACAACACAGGAGATGAGAACAGTGATGTTCCTGCTGCACTCAAACACTGCTAAAGTTCAGCCCCTTACAATAATAATTATAATATAATAATAATTATAATAATAATCATAATAATCTTGACCCTTCAGTTTTATCCAACTTTAGGCCTCTCTCAAAACTCTGCTCTCTATGGTCTTGGAGAAAGTGGTTCATGATCAGATGCAGTCCCACCTCAAATCTAATTATATCATTGTGAAACTGTTGATTCTGGAAACTCTGCGGTCTTGGTGTTCTAGGACTTGACACAGAAGATCATGTCTTGAGTTGTGCGTGGGCATCAGGGGCTCAGCCCTAATTGGTTCAGGTTCTGTTTCTCAAACAGAAGCTTCTCTGTTCATCTAGGTCAATAATCTTTGGCCTGTGGGGTGCCTCAGGGCTCCATCTTGGGGCCTATCCTCTTCTCCCTATTACAAGCTCCCTCTTGGCTCTGCTTTTAAAAAAAAAACACATATCCTCCTTCCATCTCTTGCAGATATTATCTTCCCTTAATGCGGAACAGCTCAGCCTCCGTTCAGTCTTTGCTGGAGTGTCTCACAGATGTTCAGATATGGATGGAGTTAAACTTCTTAACTCTTAAAAAGAAAACAGATTATTTTCTTTGGACAACCTGACCTCTTGGATGGTTATCCCGTTGGCCCGCTAAGTTCATTGTGTCACACATCTGTAAGGAATGTTTTACGGCTCCCTGACAAGCTGAAGGCCTACCCTCCCTCGAAAGACTTTGAGATGGTCATCCATACCTTCGTCACATCTCGACTGGACTACGGCAACTCCCTCTATATGTTGGTCTTGATGAGTCGTCTCTTTGACGCTTACAGGTTGTGCAAAATGCTGTTGCTCGCCTCTTTAAAAAGGAACTAAACGCAGAGAACATATCACTCCGGTTCTGGTCTCTTTACACTGGCTTCCTGTCTTTTTAAGGATTAATTTTAAGACCCTATTACCCACTTTTAAATGTCTTAGCAGCATGTGTGAACTGTTGACTTACCAGACAAGACGCCTTGTAATATTTGATTAGGCTTGTTTGGTCTCTCAGTCATTTTCTACCGCTTTATGCACTGAGGGTCACGGGGGTCAGCTGGTGCCTAACTCCAGCTGACACAGGGCGAGAGGCAGGGTACACCCTGGACAGGTTGCCAGTCCATCACAGGGCCACATAGAGACAGACAACCATTCACTCTCACATTCACACCTATGGGCAATTGGCCTAATCCCCAAATCTGCATGTTTTTGGACTGTGGGAGGAAGCTGGAGTACCCGGTGAGAACCCACGCACACCTGGGGAGAACATGCAAACTCCATGCAGAAAGGACCCGGGACCTCTTGCTGCAAAGGCAAGAGTGCTAATCACTGCACCAACTGAAGAACCTGAAGAAGCCTCTTGGATGAGAGGCGAAACGTCTTCAAGAATTTCAAGTCCAGATGCCTTTTTTTGCTACACATTTGGACACTACACCAACCCTGTTCCAACCGGAACCCAGAACCTCTTGCTGCAAAGGCAAGAGTGCTAACCACTGCACCAACTGAAGAACCTGAAGAAGCCTCTTGGATGAGAGGCGAAACGTCTTCAAGAATTTCAAGTCCAGTTGCCTTTTTTTGCTACACATTTGGACACTACACCAACCTTGTTCCAACCGGAACCCAGAACCTCTTGCTGCAAAGGCAAGAGTGCTAACCACTGCACCAACAGTGCGGCCCAAGTGCTATACAAATCGGTTTGTGATCAATTTATTTAAACTCTTGAGAGAGAATTTAAAGCTCGACTCTCTTCATGTGCTTCCCTCTGTGTGCTTTTTGTGCAGGACCTCTGGGTTGTTCACCTCCTGTTTCACCAGCAGGTCACTCACACTGACAGTGTGTGTATGTGTGTGATAATGTGCAAACATTTGTTCTGTAGATTCAACAGAATCACAGGTTTTCACTCAAATCAGAGACAAACTGCAGCTACACGTCGTTCATTAAAAGTAAATCGGACAAGAACGTTCCTAGAACGTCCACACTAACACACCTGAAAATGCAGGTCACATGTCCGTTCAGGTCATGTGACCTGCGCTTGAAGCGCTTGGTTGTCTAGTAACAGAAAATCCAGGGATTTGTTTTCTTAAAGTCACAAGTCATCCATGAAGTTTTCCCACCAAAAAATAAATATTGTACTTTCTATTTGTCCACACTGAAACATAAAGCTGCACTTTAAAAAACATAAATGTCTCACTCTGCACTAAAACACAACCACGGTTTTCAAAATAAAGGTTTTAATTTCTTTTCATCCACACAAACATGCAACTCCACAGTTTTCAAAATAAAAGCTTTAGTTTCCTTTAATCCACACTAAAGCACAACTCCAGTTTTCAAAATAGACATCCTAATTTCTGTTTGTCCACACTAAACTAAACTGTTGGGGGGGAACAGTTTCACTTTATTCACACTAAAACACAAGCCCAGAATTTTTCAAAATAAAACTGGATCAGTAGTGCTTCATCACATTTATGTAAGAGAATCAGGAAAACTGCCGCATAGCGTGGACGCCAGGTCTAAAGCAGTCACAGTTATTACAAAAAAAACCCCAGAAAATTACCATGCAGGATTTTTTTTTGCAGTCACAGCAAACGTGACACGACAGTTTCTCTCTCACCTCCGCCTCCGTCTTGTCGGCCGTAGCTAGCAGCGCCTCCAGCTCGCGGTGCATCGACTCCTCATGCTGCTGCCGCAGCTTCTCCTGGAACTCTGTCATCGGTCCTCTGGTCAGGTCTGAGAGAGATCCAAACACCACAAATACTTTTATAACTATACAATACATTTTACCCTCGTCTATTTATTAATTACTTATAAGCCCAGAACCTTGGGTAACACAATTTCGTATCATGTCATGTGAAAGTATGACAATAAAGATTCCTTGATTCCTTGAATAAAAACGTATAAAAGCAGGGCAGATAAAACAAACAAACAAAAACTGAAAGAACTACTGAAATTATGCTGCATACTCATTTCATCAGAACTCATTTCAGGGTAAAAAAGGGTTTTTGCCAAGTCATGGCGACTGTGACCTTTTATTTAGTTTTACATAATTTGTAAAAAATGTGGACGTACTACAGAGAAAAATCATGACATAATTTTTTTAATAAATCAAATGTTAAAAAAAATTTACATGTCATCAAAAATAAGGAAACTAATGAAATTCTGTCTGTACATACAATTCATGTTTTACAATTCATTTATTCTTTTCAACACTGTATTATCACTGATTAATGATAATTATCACTTTATGTATGTCATGATGTTTAGAGACTTTAAGAAACGCATACATGCTATATAAATTTCATAATTTTCACATTAAATATTTCAATAAATTGTCTTTTTTTGCTCCCACAGCAAATGAGAACATGAACACAGGTGAATATTGCGCAACTTACTGGGGCAGATTTGATATTTATCTCAATAATTACCGATACCTCTGTTATTGAATAACATTTTTTTAACCTATTTCTAACAGCAAATCATTACATTTAAGCTCTGATGAAAAAAATATGACAATAAAATTTAAATGTTATTGAAAAATTAATTGATCTGATCTGTTTTTACACTTTTAATTAATTTTAAAAAGTTTCCAATTCCAACCATGAAAAAGAAGTCCCCGAACATATCGCAAACTTCAACCATGATGCGTTCACTTACCAGCAACAAGTAGAGCCATTTTGGTACAGGCTGCGTAAAAACTGTGTGTAGACAGGAAGCAGCTTTGGAGGGCTGACGCGTCGACTCACAGTGAGGCCACGGAATCTTTTATTTATTTCTATATCTATTTAAATTCTAAAGTGATAAATGGTCCCAAAGTGGAAAAAAAAAATAACCCAGTGAGTGTCAGAGAACAACGGACGTCCTCGTCATCGTCAGCTCAGAGGAAGGTCACAGATCTGCAGCTCTGAGTGGGAGCTCCACACAAAGCCTGCCCACTCACACACACACAGCCAGGTCATGTGTGTGTTTGAATGGTGACAGTCCTGCCCACTCACTGCTGTGACCTGCACACCACACACACACACACACACACACACACACACACACACACACACACACTCCTGAGTGTTACAACAGAGCTCAAACAAAATACGACTTTATCGCATATTCCTCGTAAAACACCCTCACGTTAAGTCGCTCATAGTGAATTTACACTATCGTGATAATATCGGGGATTTGTCTGGAAGTGCCACAAGGGGGAGCATGCATTTTAATGATCATTCAATACTTCTGAATGACCTCATTTAAGATTTTCGTTTTTCACTTTTACGAAATAGTTCTGTTTCTTTTGTGACAGCGATGTTGCCCATTAAAACCAAGCTCCCGTTTTGAAGCATCAAAATTCCCGATGTGTTTTTATCCATCATTCAACACATGCCATTTGTTTGTGCAGAAGCAGCATCTTTGGCGATACATCTGTCGCATTTCTAACTTGCATTCTTATCCAAACGACGTCAAAGTCGGCGATGCCCACACTGGTGCCCTCATTAAAGAGGACATTGAGTGGAAAATCAAATGTCGGATGTTTTTTGGTGCGTCCCCGTGTCCTTCCTGTATCTAAACATCACTAAAGCGTCACAACAAACACGTCAGCCGCTTCTGAGAAACAAGGGCTTCTCCGTTTACCTGAGCTCGAGCAAGCGCTTTTGAAAAGTCGAGTTTAGTTACGTAACTAGCACATTTGCCGTGCAACGAACCCTCCCCCAACAGCTACTCCTGGTCATGGACGTGAACATTCAACCTGAAGAAGAAGAAGAAGCACCGCGGAGCAGTCGGTCAGCTGGTAGCTGGCCAATCACAAGAGACGCAGTGTTCTGGGGGGTGGGCCTTAGCTTAGAAACAGAGTGTCTGTTCAGCGGCTGGCAGAGAGCAGCAATAGTCTGGCTTAATTTGAAGAGACTAGGAGGTTTTTGACCAAAAATATTATTTTTTTATTATTATTATCTGACGTCGGTAATCTCCATTTTTGGTTCAAAAAGACCATTCTACGTGACCTTTAAGATTTTCGTTTTCCATTTTTACGTAATAGTTTTTAAGTGACAGAGATGTTGCACATTAAAACCAAGCTCCTGCTCTGAAGCCTCAACATTCACAATATGTTTTTATCTATCATTCAACACATGCCATTTGTTTGTGCAGAAGCAGCATCTTTGGCGATACATCTGTCGCATTTCTAACGAGATCTCTTGCATTCTTATCCAAACGACGTCAAAGTTGGCGATGCCCACACTGGTGCCCTCAGTAAGTCAACTACCAAGTTTGAAGCCTGTCAAGCTAACCATTTGACAGAAAAATGGATTTACAGACAAACATTCCTTGCTTTGAAAGACAAATGCAGTAAAAGACTTTAAACAGTGGGGGACACCATTACACCTCTCAGTGTAACACGATTTGGCCAGTGTCACGTTAAGGTTTTACAACCGGATGTTCACAGATGACACCTACAACCAGGCTCCTATTAGACGGGAACAACTGTCAATCACTCCATCCAATCAAGAACCAGAGAGTCAACCCCTGGTGGCCATTCAGTATATTCTTACTTCTCAGAGTGTCCTCAGCCAGCAAACTACATTCACTTTTTAAAATACAACGTTGATATATGAGGCAGTCGATGTTTACAGCGCTCTTAGCGCCACCTGCTCCGAGACTCGGAGGCGCACTCTCAGTGAAAACATGGCTTCCATTGGGGACGTAAGGAAAAACAAGGTTCTAGTCACTTAAAAGACTCAACAAATAGAGACTTTTCCAACGGGAAACATAAGTTTGTAAACAATCCAGTCTCCCACACCAAAGTCTATAGAGAAAATCTGTGATTTTAACATCACAGCACACAGGAGATGTTGATCCACTGCTGCCTCCATCACTAAGTTCATATGTGTTATTTTGTAAGTTCGGGGTTTGAAATCCTTCATTCAGATTTACCTCAGTGACACAAGATGAGCACATGAGGCATCAATAGACCAGCAGCTCCTGTGTCCCCACAATCATAAATCGCTGATTGTCTCTATGGCATTTGGTTTTCCACAGACAAATATCACAGAACCAATGAGTGGCTACACTCTTCATCTCTCTGTTGTGTTTGTCAGTTTAAAATCTTAGTTTTTTTCCTGATACAGTCATTAAATAGGGCATAAATGGACATTTTTAACTTATATTTGGCATTTAAACAAAAAAGTTTTATGGTGTCAAAAAAACAACGTTTAGTTTTGTTTTAAAGAAAATTCTGACATTCTAAATGCATAATCAATTAATCCATGAATTTATGAATAATAAAAATCAAAAATATATGCCAAACGTCACTGTATTTTGTGCTTTACTTCTTTATTTTTTACAGTGTGTGACTATATTGGGGCGCGCGCACACACATAGAAAACACGCGTGTGGCGTGTGTACGTACGTGGCTAACTCCGGGTGTGACCTGTTACTCACCTGGAGTTTGTGTAAGAGCAGCGGGACAGGAGCGGGGACACAGCCAGGGACAGGAGCGGGGACACAGCCAGGGACAGGGGGCTCAGTTGGGACACGGGGAACAGCCTCAAGTCGGTGACTCACTTTCAGGAACTAAATTTAAACCGTTCCGAGTCTCTGCAGCGTCATCCTGCCGCTGTTAGCTCATGTTGCAGCCGCACAAGCTAATCCCCTGCCGCCCCGCCCACCTATAAACGTCACCACGCTGCCTTTTTTTTTAATCAATATGAGCAAAGGTGATTGGTTTGAACTCACTGTCAATCAACATTGAGCTGCCAGCATGTCCCGCCCACTTCCACCTGTCGCCCCAGGCGGATTTCCGTCAGTTTGTTTTTAAGATTTTATTTAAAACCGCTGACGTTTTACGTCATTTTCATCTGATTAAATAAGTTTCAGTGAATACCTTTTAAATTCATGCATTTTTCTGTGAATCAAACAGATTTAATTCTTCGTTTTAAACTTATTTTAAAACGTGTTTTCCTTTAGTGCTGTACATATTAAGTATTTTTCACCGCCAAATATTCTTCGTATGGCCAATACTGTGCGTTTTGTGTTAAAATCTTTTCTTCCCTCCTTTTCTTAACCTTTTCATTACTTTTTGATTGATTTTATAGTATTTAATTGTATGCAATACTTATACATGTAATATTTGCATTATGAGAAACAGGTGAAGTGTAAACAGGATTACATTTATATATCTTTTTTTTTACACTTATCTCACTCTTAAAAACACGCTTTATCAAAAAATAACACAATACTGCAAACTCATATTTCCCTTGTAAATTATTCACTTTGCTGATTTGCAGCCCTGAAGAGTTGGGAAACTCATAACTTTCTGGATTAATTATTTCAATACTACTCTGCATTATATTAATTTATAATTTATATAATATAATAATAATTTAGAAAAAGATGAGCTACTAGATCTTAATCTCCCCCTAACCCCTAAATGTTTTCAAATAAAAGCTGTTTAAATATCTCAAATTCTGAAAAGAGAATTTGAAATTCTGGAAAAAAAAAATCTCATTAATTGTGATAAAATAAGAACCTTTAAATTAGGGGAAAATGTTTCTCATAAAATTTCTCACAACTTTTTGTCTCAATTGCCTCAATTCAGAAAAACTGACACCAGATCAAACATAAACAAAAGCTTCACAGCCGTCTGCTGCCCCCACGTGGTTAGAATGAGTCACTGTGAACAAATAATGTGTAGATGGTTAGGAAAAAAAGTGCAACTTCTGTCTATTGACTGGTGTGTGATTTAAACCTCTTTTGTGGGGACGGTCCTCAAACTTTTTTAACCTTTTCAATGGTTAAGACTTGTCTTTATGCTGCATTACATTTACAGTCGGAGCCGGGAGCGACATTATGGAAAATAATCATTGAACACCGGGGCTAGCTGTTGTTAGCAATACCAGCGATAACAGCCTCCGAGTGGCGTTTAACTAAACAATTCTATGCGTACACGTGATTTACCATAAAACAAACAAACCAAGGCGGCCATTTTGTGATCCTAACTCAGGGTATGTGTGATTGCCCCAAAGTCAGAAATCTGAGTTCACTCCATGACTATCATTTTTAACCACTGCACCAAAAAAGAACAGCTGCTGCCACCTGCAGCCCGGTGGTGAACATGACATGACACGGAGACAGCAGAGGTGTAATTCTGGTTCCATGTCGTTTTATTGGTGACATCACGTTTCTTTTACACTTAGTGTGCGTTAATGTTAACATCTACAAACACGGACAGCGTTCTCTTGCTGCCTCTGAGCACGGAGAGGAAGAGGAGGAGGAGGCCAGTGGGCGTGGCCATTAAATCAGGCTTTCTGAAAACCTGAGGAGGTGACGCGCACACACGCACGCACACACACACACACACAGAAGTTTCACGGCTGGGAGAGTTGTAACAGTGGAGGGGCTTCGTCTTCAGAGCCGGGAGTCGCAGGCCTTCAGGTGCTGCTGCTGACCAGCAGGGGGAGACAGTCACAGGGACAGGAAGTCCAGGGCGGTGTCGCACTCCTCCACCAGCTCGGCCGCTGTGGCGTCCATCTTGGCGCGGGAGAAATCGTTGATGGAGAGACCGTCAACAACCTTCCAGCTCTTGTTCTGTGAGAGAGATGACGAAAGGAGAGGAAAAAAATGGATGCTTCAGCCTTAATTCACTGACAATGTAGCTCATGTTTTAATCTTAGTAAAATAGAGTTCTTATTTATTTAGTTTGGCTCGTTAGACAATAGTCGTGGGAAAAAGGGACGCTTTAGCCTCAATTCACTGACAACGTAACACCCTACTTTATGTCACAATTCCACCCAATAGTTAGCTAGCACTGTATTTACCATTTGAATAGCTAGCATTGCAGAACCATCTGGCACTTGATTACTGTGTCATATCTCATGCCTTTCATCTTACTTGGAAGTCTGTAATGTATAGTATCCTGATCTCCAGTATATACATGTATGTATGTTGCACAGTTTTTCAAAAGGCTTTTGAACATACCCACGGTCTCATTTGGCTAGAGTAATCTTCAGGACCGGTGCGCCTTGTTGGTTTACAACCTAACTGAAAGTCTGTGTAAACAATAAACGTGGGAAAAAGACTTGAGTTGCATCCACCGCACTTGTTCCGACAGCCCTTCCAGAGGGGAGTTTACTACGCTCCTGCAAGTGGTTTGGTGAAAATCTGGACAAGCATATTCTGGTGCAGTTTTTATTGTTATGGTGGTGAGTTACCAAGATGGACAACATGGAAAATTTGGGAAACTCCAGTAGGGAAAATTAAAAAAAAAAAGAAAAGTGGACCACAGACTCCAGTATTTACCCGTTTGTCCTGATTGGCCAGACTTACCTTGATCTGGACAGGGAAAGAGTAGATGAGGTCCTCTGGGATTCCGTAGGAGTTTCCGGCAGCGTACACACCCATGGAGATGAACTCACCCTGTGGACAGGAAGCGCAGGAGTCCCATCAGTATGTTTGGGGTACAAAGAAAAGTTGAATTTCCCTTCTTTAAAGCTTCTCTTTAGCTTTGAAATTAGTTGGGTTTATGCATTATTTCTGAACCTGTGAAGCAAAATGAACAAAAATGCAAAGCAAAAAAATAAAACGAAATGGAAGAAACGACGACAAGAGCTTGAATCTTTTTTTGTCCCTCATTTAAACTCAGTGGCAAATAAAATTTTAGGGCGCTAACACAAAATACTGAGCGCTGTTCCAATTTCAGCTAGCTAATACGCTAACGGCCACAGGTTTATTGTGCTTCTGAGGGCACGTATGAGTTTAGGAGCGTCTGCAACAAGTCGTACATGGCTATTTTTGGAAAACAGGTTCAAGCCACCCTTTGCACAGAGTGCACATGCGTCATATCTTCTCGATTTGTAGTGTATTACAGCACCACATACAGGCCTGGCATGTAAACTACAGCTTTAAGAGTAATTTATTTCTTTATTTTTTTTTTTGAGTTGATAAAGTTTATGGAAAACTTTTCAAAGGACAAAAAAAGAAAATCAGTCATATGGGGAGAGTCCTACTTCTGTTTAGAGGCTTTAAAGATTTGGGAATTAATGAAATAAATACATTCACACTCGTCAAAAACCCATTTAAATGGGAAAATGTGTTTTTTTTTGTTTTTTTTTTTGGTGAATAACAGACGGCTGCTTTCATCACCGACCTCCTTGGTGCCGAACCAGATGTCCCTCATGTGGTCGCAGATGGCCTTGGCAGCGGACATGGCGCTGGACAGCTTCCTGGCCTTGATGACGGCGGCACCGCGCTGCTGCACCGTCTGAAGAAGACAAGGAGTTTTAACAGGAGAATTAACCTTAAAGTTAAACCAAACACACCAGAGAAACTCACAGAGATGAAGTCTCCTCGGAGCCACGCGTCGTCTTTGACGGCGTCGTAGGCGCCCATCTCCACGTCCTGGACGTTGACCTTGGCGTGGTGGACGTCGGGGTACTGGGTGGAGGAGTGGTTCCCCCAGATGATGACGTTCTTTACGCTGTCCGAGGAAACGCCGCAACGCATCGCCACCTGCAGGTGGGGGACAAACACAGCAAATAATATACAAAACGTAAGTGTGTGCGAGAATCTACTCAAGTTTTGTATCATAGAGGCTTTTTATCTACACGGAGCTAGCCTTCCGTGAAAAGGCTACAAAATGCCGTATTGTTCGTGTATACAACCAATAAACAACGTTGGGAAATTCCACGATATCATAGATGACTTGTGGTTATAGTTCATACACGACGCATTAGCTTTATGTGCATGCTCCACGTCGTCTTTGTTTCTGGTCTACTTCTGTGGCAACATATTAAGAGTTATTTTCGAGGGTTTCATGTTTATGAAGGTATTTATTTAAATAATGTTGTGTTTATGGAAAAAATTTTATGAACAAAGAAGAAAATGACTGTATAGGGAAAGTTCTACGCTACTGGTCCTTACACACCAAGGCTGAGTTTAGGAGAATCTGCAAAAGTTTTCTTTAACAGCCACATTAAGACGGTAGTGAAGTCAGCCTACTATAGAACTGATGTCTCAGCAGGACTTAGAAAAGCTTGTCCATGCATTGATCTTCAGTAGACTGGACTACTGTAACGCTGTCCTCACAGGTCGGCCTAAAAAGTCCATCAAACTGCTACAGTTAGTCCAGAATGCTGCGGCCCCGGGTCTTCACTAAGACCAAGAGAACGGACCATTTAAGTCCAGTTCTTCCTGTCCGTCACAGAATAGAGTTTAAAATCCTGCTGCTGGCTTATAAAGCGCTGAATGGTCTGGGGCCAAAATACATCCTGATCCATTATGAACCAACCAGAACCCTCAGGTCATCAGGGTCAGGACTACGTTCTGTGTCCAGAGTTAGAACCAAACAAGGTGAGGCAGCGTTCAACTTTTATGCTCCTCACTTGGGGAATAAACTCCCAGAATGTATCAAAGCTGCTGAAATATTTTTATTTACTGCTGCATTTCAGTAATCTCCCAACATGCAGTGGGGTTTTTATTTCTTGCATTTTATCTGTTTAAATATACACTACCGTTCAAAAGTTTGGGGTCACTTAGAAATGTCCTTATTTTTGAAAGAAAAGCACTGTTTTTCAATAAAGACAACATTAAACTAATCAGAAATACACTCTATACATTGTTAATGTGGTAAATGACTATTGTAGCTGCAAACGTCTGGTTTTTAATGCAATATCTACATCGGTGTATAGAGGCCCATTTCCAGCAACCATCGCTCCAGTGTTCTAATGGTACATTGTGTTTGCTAATTGCGTTAGAAGGCGAATGGATGATTAGAAAACCCTTGTACAATTATGTTAGCACAGCTGAAAACAGTTTAGCTGGTTAGAGAAGCTATAAAAGTGACCTTCCTTTGAGCTAGTTGAGTATCTGGAGCATCACATTTGTGGGTTCGATCTAACCTTGTCAATGTCTTGACTATATTTTCTATTCATTTTGCAACTCATTTGATA